>PVIA01003335.1:0-172123 GCA_004024845.1 Tonatia bakeri
ATTAAGAAGAAAAAATGAAACCCCAAAATAATGCAATTTGATGGAATGAATGATCAGAACAGAAGTCAATGAGATAGAGGACAATGGAAAGATAACCATAAAATAAAATTAATTCTATAATAAAATTCATAAATATAGACAGAAAGCTCAGAAAAAAGAAAAATCACAAATCATCATTATGATTATAGAGAATATTATAAACAATTATATTCCAATAAATTCAAATTAAGTTTAACATTTCAAACTTTTCTTTCAAATTATTGACAAATTTCTACTCCTTAGGAATTATCTGAAATTTAGTACCAAAAAAAATTTGTTAGTTACAAGACACATTCTCTTAAAAGATCACCATTCATGTAGTTTCTATTGAGCATGCACAACACATTAAAAACGCTCATAATCTCACATAAAGTCTGAAACACGTCATCCAACACATTTCTCCAAATTTTGTTGAAGTAGAAATAAACTTCAAATAAAGTGAAAAAAGTTGGTTTCACATAGCTAGAATATTCCATATCAATTAAAGAAATTAAAATTTTAGTTAAAAATTTCCCACGAAGGTATTTCTAGACCTAAATTGTTCAACTTTAAAATTATGCCAAACATTTAATGCAGAAATAATACCAATTCTACAAAAACTCAGATCATTGAAGAGGATAGAACACTAACTCTATGAAGTCAATTTATCTTAAAACCAAAACCACACAAATACCTTATAAGAAAAGAAAGCTGCAGCTCAGTATCTTTCTTGAGTGAAGATGCAAAACAAAAATACTTACCAAAATTTTAAAATAGAATCTAATACATCAAAAGAATATTTCACCCTGATCATTATTTTGGAAATGTGAAGTTGATTTCACATTCAAAGTTGTTTAATGCAAATAACCATGTTAAAAAAAAACTAAAAAGAAAAAAAAACATAAGACCTCCTCAATAGATGCAGAAAAATATATTTAAAATAATCTAATATTTATTCATGATAAAGACTCATCAAACTAGGAATAGAAGAGACTTAATCTGATATAAGGCATTGTGGTAACAGAATGTCTCTCTCCCCTAAATCGCCCATATTCGAAAGCTACTACTACAAATAAAGAGTTAGCACATCAGTGAAGAAAGCTGACGTAATACAAGACCAACATAGGAACATTAATTGTATTTCCATAAATTAGCACAAAAATCAGAATTAACTAACAGTACATTCATAAAGTATTTAAATTATGAAATGTTTAGGATTTATCTGGCAAAATACATACATGACCTGCCACTAAAAACTAGTAAGCACTGCTGAGAGAAATTAAAGGAGACCAATGGAAATGGGAAGAGGAACTTTGTTCTTAAACTAGAAGACTCAAAGATGTTAAGATTTAATCCCCCTACCACAATTGATTGGTTGATGAATTTAATACAATTTCCAAATCCCTCAGACTGGTTTTTTATAGAAATTGTCAAACTTATTCCAAAATTCATTCAGAAATCAAAAGATTTTGCAGTGGTCAAAATAACTTCAGATAAAATCTGTGCTGAAGAACGAGCCTTAGAAATTAAAGGGTAATTGAATAGGGACCTGCAGAGACATATATATACTGTAATCTTATTTCACCTGAGGTATGTTTACATTTCAAAGGGGGAGGAAACATGGAGTGATTTCTTTGTATTTCAAAGGATTGTAATTAGGAATCTTTACCTTCTCTTCCTAAGGTAAATTTGTTTCTATTTAGAGATAAATTCTCTCTCTCTCTCTCTCTCTCTCTCTCTCTCCCACACACACCCTTTTTCTAATACTTCAATGTAAACATAAACTTTATCCATATGGGAAACAAAACTATAATCCAGATCACCTTTGGCCAGTTTTAAACAAGTTCTTTTTGAGACTTTACTATGTTCCTGCACTCTTCTTGAAATTAGGAACACATCTGTAAAACGGTAATAGTATTTGACATTCAACATGTTTACGATGGAATGATGACTATAAACCTAAAAGAAAAAAAACCCGACAAAACAACAAAACCTCGAGACAAAACAACAAAACCTCGAGACAAAACTGTGGTAGAAGTGGTAGTGGAGATTACACAGATAGTAGATAAACAGCAGAATAAATTTGCAAGAAAACAGAAATCAAGTGTTCCTTTGTTAGATGTAGATCTCCACCCCTCCACCCAACCCCAGGCTTTTTCTCCCATTAAGTGAAAGCAGGTATGTGCTCAGGGCAACTGATATTTCAGAAGCAGTGATGCTAATTAACTTCCCCATTATCCCTGCTCCCCCAAAAGTTGAGAATCAGCAGCAGTATCTTAACACAATGTGCAAACTCCATGAACTGTTAAAAGAGAATGAGTGATATGTCATTAATGAAAAAACCAAATCAGGGACAAGAGATGGCAGGGGTAAAACAACAGACTGCTGGAATGCTGTGACTGTTCAAAGCAGAGCTTTTACTAAACCACTGACCTGTCTTGTGTCCCTGTGTACAATTTTCTTTCCCAGAATATTATAAAAGCAACAATAAAGGCTGTTATTGTGCTAGACTAATTTTCAGTAAGACAGATGGATTCTCTGGTAAAAATCAAATGTAAAATGAAAGCAGTATGATCCGAAATTAGTGATCCCGGAAACAACATTTTTTAATGATTTGGACATGTATCCTTGACTTAACCAGAGAAAATACAGTAATTAAATCTATGTCTGAATTTTACAAGATCATAAAAATATTTTAAATATGTGAAATTATATCCCCAAAACATAATTTTGAGTGGATCCAATGGAAATAAAAGTGATTTCATATTAAAATATTTAACAAAAAATTCTAAAATTACTAAATCTAAAGCTTAAGAAAAATGGAAAGGCAGTTTATAACCAAGACAAATATAAATGCCAGAAGTCCGTAAATATGGTGTTACAGGACCTAAAGTTTAGACTATAACTACTGCTTGCTAAAAAAGCAGAGGACAGGAGAAGAATATCTTAGATATATCTAGAGGGAAAAATGAACAGAAAACTCACAGGTTTGATACTGAGAAGAGATGGTCAAAAACCCCTTAAAATTTATTAAGATAAAGTCCTAAGATGTTGAGTACATTTTCCTATAATTTGGGAATGAGATAATTTTAAACCAAATTAAGGAAAACATTTAGTAACAAAATAAACCAAAATACTGAGAAAAAACTTAAGAGAGCCCCTGTCTAACTAACTTTAAGATTCCTGACTCAAATGACATCTTCAGGCACTGAGTGAATTGATGAGTACATTAAACATAGATGAAATATGTGTGAGAATGATGGAGGTGGTGAAGGTATTAAAAATGCAGACTGGAAGTCTCAGAGAGGAAGAAGATTAAGTCTAAACTTAATCTCCAGATTAGACAAAGTCCGATATTGGTCATGTCCAAGATGGCAGAACTCGACACCAACTGGTTAATTTGTGAGCGCTTAGAAAAAGATATGACAAATATCTGAAATTCTATAAAGTAAAGCATGTTTGGAAAGGTCATAGATCAAGCTTAAGAAATTACAATGTTTAGAGCAAAGGATATGATAGGTATAGCATTTTCTGTGCTGGTTGTCCTCATTTGGAATATTGTGCTGAATTCTTAATGAAACTCATTGATGAAAAATGCTGACATACTAGAGCAGTTCATCTCTAGAAGTATAAGAAGAATGATGTAAACATTGGAATTTATTACGTTGTGATGGGTAATGAATATGTTTAATAAGAAAGACATTTTAGAGTGACAATTGGGTGTACATATTTGAAGAGACAGCATTTGGACTAGGATATGGAGGTGATAATTCACCTCCCTCATGGATCATTGTGGTATAATTTGATTTGAAAATGTGGACACTCATGTTGGATTACTACCTGCTGGAGAGGTTTTATGAAGGATGCTAGAAATATACAAACAATAGAACTGCTGCCCTTAAGTCTTTGTTCCATATGTGAAGGTACAGGTTACTGAATATATGCTGACAGCAAATCTGAGGTTAAAAATGACTGATTAAAAAAACAATGGCTGACTCCATGCAGATAGCCACAATTAATGTGCTAATCTGTGTGACTTTGAAATATTCTTTACAATCTATATATTTCTATACCATTATGAATTTAGAAGAAGTTTTCTCTGCTTGTGGAGCCACTTACAAAGAACTATAATTTATATAATTTAAAATGGGAAAAAGACCCAAAATATACTGTAGAGAATGTAGGGCATGTCAAGGTGATGATCCAGGTACCCTGATGAGTTTTACATACCTGCAGTTTCTTCAGCCCTGTAGAAAAATACTGGGGACAAATAAAATACGTAGTTCTCATTCTAAATATCTATTAAAGCCACTACACTATGTAATAGTCATTACTAAATGCACTGCATTTTCTACCATCTAATTGGTAAGTCTCCATAATTAACATCTTATTCATTATAGAAGCTCTTTCTCATATATCATCCAATTCACAGGATTAAGTAACAGAGTTCCCAAGGGAATTTGCTTTATCTACCTATAAAGGAACACAGAGCACTGCAAATTTTTACTTATGAAACACTTTCTTTCAATAACTAGAGCAACATATTTAATTTCATTATATATCTGTGTATATATAAAATTCACTTAGAAAATATTAGTCAATAAACAGTCAATCAAGTGTTATAATTTGACTTCTACAGCACTTCTGCTCTACTCTAAACACATAATGGTATTATAAGTATTAACAGAAAAGGAATAATTAAAGGAACAATTAGTCTATGTTCAAAACAGTCATCTTATAAGGCAAAACAGATGATAAACATAAATCAACAGGTGGGTTTAAATAGTCATGCTTGCTAATTTCAGAGCCAGGGAACAAGCCGAGGAAGGAGGAACTGAGGTCTCTTTTGGGATAATAGGAAATAAAGGGGATTCCTTCGTTGCAGAACCTGGACCACTAGTCAAAGTAAAGAAATAAGGTTGGTTCTCTACTCTGAAAAAAAGCTGAAAAAATTGTGAAGAATCTTCTGGCTGGTGTATGACTTAGAGTTGACACTTAAAGAGGAGGAATGAATGAACCAGATACAACTATGTTGTCAGTCATACTGTTAAGTTATATGTGGATATCACCATAGGATAGGAACTCTGAACTATAGAAATTCTGGGTAGAAGATACATGATAATGATACACAAAATTGTACTGTAAGAAAGGATAATTTCACACACACACAAAAGAGAAAAGCAGGAACAAAAAGTAAATGCAATATCCACTCACTATGAACTTATAAATCGAAATTTGGAAATTCAAATTGATGCTAAGAAAGACAGCAAACCAAGTTAACTGGAATTTACACCAGATAAAATAAAAATAATAGAAAACAACTGAAAATGACTTCAAAATAAATGTTTTATATCTTCAGGGATAAAAAAATGAAAGAAAAATAATAAACATGATAAATTATAAAAAGATAGAATTTAAATATACATGGTTATCAAATTATGAGGAATCTTGAATATGAAAAAATATGGTCATTGAATTTTTTAAAAAATGAATGAGCCCTAGGCCACATATAATTAAAGAAAAAATTAGTGTAGTGGAATTCAGTTCTGAGCGGTTTTCCCAAAGAACAACACAATGAGAAAAAGTGACAAAAATAAACAAATAAAAATAAGCAATATTTAGAAATAACACATCATAAAAAATCAAAGAAGGACTTCCAGCCAAGATGGAGGTATAGGTAGACACACTGTGCCTCCTCAAACAACCGAGATAGGGACAACAACAATTTAGAAATAGAATAACAACTAAAACTGACATAAAATTGAACTGTATGGAAGCGGGACAACCAAGAAATTAAAATAGACACCTTCATCCATACTGGCAGGAGGGGTGGAGTCGGGCAAGGTGCGGGTTGCGGGTTGCATTCAGGGAGCAGAGGGCATTGGGACCAGGCGCATAAGGCATCCAGGGGATGCAAGACTGCAGCGGGTGGACCCTGGGTGTTCAAGTGGTAGCTGGCAGACCCAGTGAGGCAGCGATTGTGAAGCAAGGCACTACTCGAAACCCAGGATCCCAGCGCTATTTTCTAATAGAGGCTCAGGATACTGATTGAAAACATCTTTTGGGGTTGAGGTGCAGGGAAATACTCCCAGCCTCACAGGAGAGGTTGTTGGGAAGTCCCATGGGGTGCAGAAGCCCACCCACATGGGAATTGGCACCAGAGCAGCCCAGTTTGCTTGTCGGGGGAAGCACTGGAAGGGACTGAGGTATGACAGACACCAGAGCAAGTACCATTGTTCCCTCTCGGACCGCCCCCCGCCCCCCCCCACACACACATACGACGTTACAACCCAGCAACTGTGGTGCCCTGCCCTGGTGAACACCTACGGCTCTGCCCCTCATACTTACAATAGGCGTGACCAGATGAAAGGAAAAAAAAAGATGGCTCAAACAGAATTAAAAGCCTCACAATAAGTATTTTAAAGCGACTGAGAGATAGCCAACCTATCAGATGCACAGTTCAAAGCACTGGTGATTAGGATGCTCACAGAATTGGTTGATTTTGGTGGTAAATTAGATGAACAAATGAAGGTTACAATAAGTGAAATGAAGAAAAATGCACAGGGAACCAATAGTGATGGAATGAAAACTGGGTCTCACATCAATGGAGTGAACCAAAAGGAAGAAAAAACATACAAGCAGAAAATAATGAAGAAATAAGAATTCAAAAAAAATGAGGAGAAGCTTAGGAACCTCCAGGACATCTTTAAACATTCTAACATCTGAATTATAGGGGCACCAGGAGAAGAGGAAGAGCAACAAGAGGAAAAGTTATCTGAACAAATAATAAAGGAGAACTTCCCCAGCCTGGCAAGGGACATAGACTTCCAGGAAGTCCAGAAAGCTCAGAGAGTCCCAAAGAAGTTGGACCCAAGGAGGAACACACCAAGGCACATCATAATTACATTAGCCAAGATAAAAATGAAGGAGAGAATCCTAGAAGCAGCAAGAGATAAAGAGACAGTAACCTACAAAGGAGTTCCCATCAGGCTGTCAGCTGATTTCTCAAAAGAGACCTTACAAGTAAGAAGGGGCTGGAAAGAAGTATTCCAAGTCATGAGAGGCAAGGACCTACATTCCAGATTGCTCTATCCAGCAAAGCTTTCATTTAGAATGGAAGCGCAGATAAAGTGCTTCTCAGATAAAGTCAAGTTAAAGGAGTTCATCATCACCAAACCCTTATTGTGTGAAATGTTAAAGGGACTTATCTAAGAAAAAGAAGATTAAAAACATGTATAGTAAAATGACAGCAAACTCACAATTATTAACAACCACACCTAACACAAAACCAAAAGAAACTAAGCAAACAATTAGAACAAGAACAGAACCAGAGAAATTGAGATCACATGGAGGGTTAGCAACAGGGGAGTGGGAGGAGGGGAGAGGGGGAAAAGGTACAGAGAATAAGTAGCATAGATGGTAGGTAGAAAATAAGGGGAGGGCAAGAATAGTATGGGAAATATATAAGCTAAAGAACTTATGACACATGGACATGAACTAAAAGGGGGGAATGTGGATGGGAGAGAGTGTGCAGGGTGGAGGGGAATGAAGGGGGGTAATGGGACAACTGTAATAGCATAATCAAAAAATATATTAAAAAAATTAAAGAAGTACAAGAAATTGTTCAGCATCTACAGAAACCTCCTGGATGAGATACTACAGAAAAATGAAGAAGATGTTAAAAACTACAAAATCTTACTAAAGCATTGACTTTAGTTAATAAGTAATAATAACAATATTTCATATTGTGACAGGCAAATACACAACAGTGACTTCAGGCAAATGCACAGCAATACTGATTGGTCCACTTTTAACTCATGGTTGGTAACCTCAACTTTTTTTTCTGTTTAGAAATCCTACTCTGTGTGCCTTGTCTATTACCTCTTCATTTCTAACCTCAAAGACTATATCACACCTTCATCTTGCTTCTCAACCTCCATTTTTTTTAAACTGGAAAAGTATAATTAATCAGAAATAAAATATAATAAATTTCTGTGACATGTCTACCCATCTGGCTGCATTTGTACTCACATTCTGGTTTTCTTCCTTTGTTCAAGTTTCCTTATCTGTATTACTAACCAAGGCCAAACGTCAAATCCTACATTTTTGCAATAAAATTATCCCCTTTTAGACTATTTTGTTGCATACTTTCTTTGCATTATTAGGGTATATTTTATTGATTATGCAATTACAGTGTTCCCATTTTTTCTCCCCTTTATTGCCCTCTGCCCTGCATTCCCCACTCTCCAGCATACCCCTCCCCCCTTAGTTCATGTCCATGAGTTCTACATATAAGTTCTTTGGCTTCTCCAACACCTACACTATTCTTAATCTCCTTGTGTCTGTTTTGTGCCTACCAATTTTGTGCCTTCCTGGACTTGCATGTTCATTTCCTTTACCATATTGGGATTTTCCTTCATTATGTTTTCAATTTCGTACTCTTCTTTTTCACTTTCTGGTATGCCTATGATTTGGATGTTGGAACATTTAAAGTTGTCCCAGAGGTTCCTAAGCCTCTCCTCATTTTTTTTTTTTTTTTTTGAATTCTTGTTTCTTAATTCTATTCTGGCTGGATGTTTATTTCTTCCTTCTGTTTCAAATCCTTGATGTGAGTCCCAGTTTCCTTCCTTTCACTCTTGATTTCCTATATATTTTCCTTTATTTCACTTTGGATAGCTTTCATTTCTTACTTCATTTTGAGACCAAACACAATAATTTCTGTGGGCATCCTGATTACCAGTGTTTTGAACTCTGCATCTGATAGGTTGTCAATCTCTTTGTCACTTAGATCTTTTTCTTGAGTTTTGATCTGTTCTTTCATTTGAGCCATATTTTTTTTTTCTTGATGCACCTGTTACTTTGTAAGTAGTGGAGCCTTAGGTATCTGTTCATGTGGGATGATCCACTTGGTGGTTTGTCATGCTGTATCTGGGGGAGGGGTCAGAGAAGGAACAATGCCACCTGCTCACTTTCCGGGCTCTTGCTCCACTTTCTGCTTCACTTTCCACTTGCTTGACTTTCCTCACTTCCTACAGTTGGATTGTAGCCTTTCAGGTGCTCATTCCCAGGTGTTGGGGACCACTGTTGGGGACCGCCCTGCCTGGTCTCAGGAAGCTGTGACCCCCTGTGACTTAGGCTGAGTAAGAGACCTCCAGATCAGGAGCCACTAAGGAGACAAAACTTATTCCCCTGGCATGAACGCTATCTGTTCTGTGCCTGGCCTTTAATGCTAGATCAGTTACCAATGACGGGTAAGACTCCTCAAAGGGAGGGGCAACCTAAGCCAGGTTCTGATCTCGTAAAGGCCTCTGTGGAATAAGTCTCACGAGACTGTGGAAATAAGTGAAGGGGCTGTGGAAAGGAAGCGGTGATCAGCATCTACCCCTGCCCCCTCTTAGCCTGAGTCTTTGTACTCAGATGTGAGAAATCCAAATCTCCTTGCTGCCTCTGTCTCCAGCCCTTAGCAAACAGCCAAAGGGGCAGCTCAGACTGGAGATAGTGGACCCCTGGGGTAATCAGGCCTGGGACAAAGAATAGGTAAGATCCTGTGAGATCTGTTTGCTGGAGGATGTTATTAACTTGGAATTTGAAGGCACAGTCAGGAAACCTTTGAAACCTGTAGTCTTTTCATATGATAAAACTCCAATTTCTGCCCGGAATCACAACAGAAACTCTGTTAACATCCTTGTAAGATACATGTTCCCTTTGATCCCTTCTGCCAGACTGTGAATCCACAAACTGTGTCTACTTTCTCAATAAAACCCCACTGGGACAAAGGAAGGGGCTCTTCCCCCTAGGGGGGTTTAGCCCGGAGTGGCTCAAAGAATTGGAGAGTGAGCACTCCGTCTCTGACTTCCACTCAGAAAACTGTTTCTGTGCATGATTATTTCTATAGTGGGTTTTTTGCGTGTCCATAGCCAGGAAATGGCCGGGTTCTGCACGCAACAGCAAGTATGTTTAAGCGTGTCCATAGCCAGCCGGGAGAAGGCTGGGTTCTGCATGCTTCAGTCAGACAGCCGGGTGTTTAAGTGAGGTTTAAAAATTGCTACAGTCAGTCAGACAGCCGGGTGTTTTAAGTGAGGTTTGAAAATCGCTACACCCAGGTGAAGGGTTGTGTATGTTCTAAGAATCTTTGGGTTTCTCCATCAGATTCTCCCATGAGACTGGGAGTTTCTCCTGCAATCACAAACCCCATAGATTTTTAGAGCCAGAAGTTTCAAGCCTTTAGTTTCATGTGCCGAAACCCTGGGTTTTGCAATCTGACTTCCCAGTTGTTCTTCCCAGCTTATCAGCACGTGAATGTGCAACCATCTGATCCTCCAGCCACCACCTTGTGCTGCATGTCTCCTCTGCCCGGCTGCCTGTCGCCATCCCTCCTGCCAGTCTGGATGAATGTTTCTTTAACTTCTTTGTTGTCAGACTTTCATACAATTTCATTTTCTGGCAGTTCTGGTTGTTTTTTGCTTTTGAATTGGTTGTTATCCTTCTTTTGGTTGTACAAGGAAGTGAAGCATTTCTACCTACACCTCCATCTTGGCCCTAAATTACTTTTTTTTTTTGCATTTTTATTATGTAATTTATTACTAGCTAATAATAAAAGAATGCAGAAGATGTTTTAATATATTTTGCTGTATAAAACTGTATATTTGCAGAAAAAATTTAAAAATATTGGACAACATGAATACAGATTGAGAAAAATCAGTTGACTTCTTTTAAACACCAAGATCGACATGAATTTTAAAAGGAGGGTTTTCAGTTAAATGAGGTTTCAGTAATCATATCAGTGTGATTTTATTTACACTGAAAGAAATAAAAGTTCTATGTTTTAAAATTAATTAAACTCTTGCAAATATTTTTCTATTGAAAGAAATGTATTGCAATAAAGTTCACAGGTAGGTAGATCAATATACACATGCAGTGTACAAACTAAAGATCTTACAAAGATTTTTTAGTGATATGCATAAAAACATAACAAGCTTTTTTCACTTTACTAAAGCTCCATAAGCATAAGCATGTAACAATGGACAGTTTCCAGAGAAGTCTGTCCCTCTACCTTTGTTTATTTTTGGCAGCTGTGTTTCAGATCTGTCATCACTACAGCCCTTTCCTGTTTTTAGTCTTTGTTACAGGCTAAGTGTAGTTTCGCTGTCATGTCAGGGTTCAGGTACACAAAAAGGTCAGACCAGGTTCTCCCACATTATTGTTTCTCATGTATCCACTCTCAGATAAACTCAAGGTCCTCAGTAAAACAAAGGGTGGTGTTAATATGGGATAAAGTCCCTGTGCAGAAGCCAGATGGAAAGGGGTGGGGGCATGCGCAGGAAACTCCCCTTGGAGCAGAGGAGCAGACATGTGGGGCTGTTGCTAAGCAGAGCCCAGTCCCTGACTTACCGTGCATGAAAAAGGTGATTGTGGAGAACAAGAGGATTTTGTGGTAATAAACAAAATCCATATTGGTTTTCAACATGGTTGAAAATTATATGAACATGAATGAGTAAAGCACTACTTTGAAGAAAGATGGAGATACAAGGGTCATAAAAAATATCAAAAAGTAAAAGGAAGGAAACTTCAAAATAGCAGGAAAGAGCAGTATTGGGAAATTGTTAGGATAAATAATATGTATTGAGAACTTGTTATTTAAATGGTATTTTCTTTAAGACTAAGTAAGAAGTAATTTAAACTTGAGAAGGTAGAATTATCCCAGAAATAAGCATACTTAAATTATAGAATTTTAAGGTCTTCATTACCAGAATACAAGTTGCTAAATTACGCTGGAGCAAAAAAATTAGAAGAAATTAAAGCTCCAGTCAACATTTTAAATTAAATAACTACTATATTTAAAATATACCAAACATAGATTTTCCCAGGATATTAGGTACAACAGTAGAAATGCCATATTGTTTTTCTTTGTTTGAAAGAGCCAGGTGGAAAATAAACTGGGTGAGTAATATATATTTTTGACCACACATTCTCTTCACTATCACCAACCACATTGCTCTTCCTTGTTTACAATAAAACTCTTTCAAGTATTATCTATACTCTGCATATCCAATTTCTTGCCTCCGAGCTCTCTCAAACTCATGTCAGGTAATTGAGTAATTATGGCTAAAGTCCCCATTAAAATTTGGTTATTAAATCAACTAGACAATGATTTTCCCTCATCTTACTTAACTTATCCACAGCAATCGGGAGACTCGATCACTCTCATTACAGAAACAGATTCTTTATTTGGTATACAAGCCCCATGCCACCCGCCAAGTTCTCCTCTTGCCTCACTTTTCAGCCCCTTTTGTTGACGCCTCTTCTACATTGTGTAATGCACAGAACTCAGCCTTCTTTTCCCCAAGTGTATCACACACCCAATGACTGCATCCGATTTCACAGCTTTTTACAATTATATAAATGTTGAAAACTTTATTTTTTCTGTTTTATTTTTTTTCTGGATCTGTCATCTGAACTATACCCACAAAACACTTTCACTGCCACGGCTCTGGGTCTTCACACACTCAGCTCGGCTGAGCAGGCTCTTGTTCACTCTCCCCCGCACTTACACCTTCGCTCACCTCCACCGCAGTAGAAGACACCTCCGTTACTCCTGTCGCTCCTACCAAAGACGTGGACTCATCATGAACTCATCTGCTCCCCTTTCACCCCATAGCCGTAGCAGAATCTTAGCAATGATTGCTATGTGATCAGGCTATTCTAGCTGGTATACACATTATGCACACATATATCAACAATAATTTTTTTCAATAATTAAAATAGGGCGTATAAGCATTCATTTTCCACAGATAAGGTATCACAGTAAGTTTAAATAGCACCTGGCTATGTAACTTGCAACAGGCAGCTCTGGGACTTAAACCAAAAGTAATCTGGTTCCAGGGCACATGCTCTTATCTTGTCTGTGATGTTTTCTAAATATAGCCAAAACCCAGTCCAACCTTCAAGGCCTTCACAGTTACTGAGTTACTCTAAGCCACCATTTTCTCCTTGCCTCTCTTTCTTTTTTATTGTTTGCTTACTTGCTTCTCTTTTTATTAATTAAAAATTAATTTCAATTAAATTTTACTTTCAATATTATTGGTATTAGTTGCAAGTCCCCAGTGTCTCTTCACTTCAGTATTACAATGTCCTACTAAATAACTACTCTCCAGGGTTCTACTCTTATTCTCTATAGTTCAAATTTAGAATGATTTATTTTTTCCATCCACGTAATAGTATGCCTCTCTTTTCAAATTATTTATTTCTTCTCATCTCTTCCTCTTTTAAAAAAGTCCACACTTCTTATTTTATAGTACAGGTGGCAAATTCAAGACCCATGGGCTGAAGCTGGCCCTCCACCTTGTTTATCTGGCCTGGCACCTTGTTTCTACCAGAAAGCAGAGCCCCTAGTTAAGGAGTAGTTACATTTATACAGCCCTAAAGTTACATTCTGCCCATTGAAGGCAACCGCGAGGCTGATGTGGCCCCTGGTGAAAATGAGTTTGGCACCCCTGCTCTACAGGCATTGCCAGATTTGTTTCCCACCACCTTCTCCTTCTTTTCGGAGTTGAGACTCAACCACTCTCCCCCTTCTGCAGCCTCCTGGCCTCCTCGCCTAGTTCACTGTTGCCCAATGTACTTACACTTGTCATTCTCAGACTGGAATGCCTTTTCATTTGAAAACTGCTTGCCTTGCTCCCTCCCCTCTATCAGGTCTTTTCAAATATCACCCTGTAGAAACTAACACCAGTCTCTCTTTATTACTGGATTTTTTTTTTTTTCAAAGCTGAGTGTTTCATTAGGTCAGGAAGGTTTTTCCTCTTTTATTTTTTCCACTAGAACAAATAGTTTTTTTATTCCTAAAAGAGTACCAGACATTAGTAGATGCTCAACAAATATTTATTAAATA
The DNA here is from genome assembly GCA_004024845.1 of Tonatia bakeri. Lineage (NCBI taxonomy): Eukaryota > Metazoa > Chordata > Mammalia > Chiroptera > Phyllostomidae > Tonatia > Tonatia bakeri. The sequence continues at coordinate 13,910 of PVIA01003335.1, forward strand.
AATTAATAGTTCATGAATACACTGAAAGTATGCTAAGTTGTTCAGATAGCTCTGCAGTTAAGCTAAAATTTAAACTAAGCAAAAATCATGTACAGCATATTCTTTTATGTAGAAATTGACAACATTAGCTGCTTATCTAAGTGATAAGATGTCGTCATCCATTATTTGGGCAATTTGATCTGAAGTTTTCTGAAATCAAGTTGCCATGTCCTCTCCAAAGATAGAACTAGTCCACATCCACAGTAAGTCTGGAATTGGAGAACTTCTTCCTTACCAAAATGTTATTTACCAGCTCTACTACTGAGGCAGTTTGCAAGTCCCCAGATACCATTCCAAAGGCTTGGCTTGTATCCCTGGCTGACCGTGTTAATTTGTTCTCTGCATTTCCTAAATTTGTTGTATCGAAATGAGGTGTATACATTTTCCCAGAAGGTGAGCAAGATAATCCATTAGGGTTCAAGAAGAAAACATCATAATGAGTAATATTTAACATAGAGAAAAATCAATTGTACTCATATTTAATACATGGGTGAATACTGATCTTTTCTCTTTATCCTAAGAACAGATGGAGGATTGTCCCACATGGTAAAAGATGGTCCTTTTGGGAGAGTGGGAGTTCAATGAGGAGAAGAGATTTACATGTGGCAAATGTCTTTTTTATTCCTCTAATAGGTTGTCATCACACCTGTTTCAGGTTCAGTAAATTCCTGGATAGTACTATCTAGTTTTCACTAAAGTAAGTCGTAAAAAGGACAAGAAGCTGAAAAATATCCCTACAAAGAACCGTGGGTTGAATATATTGCCAGTAGAACAAGCACAAGGAAACACAAACTAGCAGAAGGTACACTTTTCTTGTTTAGAGCAGGAGCACTTTGTCAACAACTGCAGAATAAAAACAGTGCCAGCACGACAACATTTAGTGGGAGGGTGACAAAAAATTGAAATGATCAGAAAATAACTAGGAAAGTGCTTTTGCGTCTCATCTAAGTGTGTCTTATGCCTTAAGGTAATGGTTAATGATAAAGTGGTTCGCAACACTGCTTTAAGTGTTGAGAAAAGTATCACATTTTATTGAACAAAAATATTAATAATTATTTCCTTGGGAGTTTTGTTGTGTCCATAATGAATGACATAATAAGATATCAAATCATGTAGAATTATTGCTTGGTTATCATTATTTCCTCTTTTAATTTTTTTCAATTTCTATTTTGTCCGTTTTATAGCATATGCATGTATATCAGTATTGCAGTATAAATATATAAAATACTAACAAATATATATATATATATGTGGAGCATAAGCTTACATATTATCACAATAGAGGTACATAATTAAAATGGTTTTGTAATAACAGTCTTAGGATATGAATGGCTCAAAGTCCACATTACGTTTGTACATTGCTAAAACTGCTAATGGAATTTGTTTATTCAAGCAATCGGTTAATTTGATAAATATTTAAAATCCATTAAACAGTCTGTTGGCACCATGCAGGAAAAGAAAATTAGAACATTAATGTTAAAAGGCCAGTATTCAAAAATGAGAATTTTGATAATGTTATAGCTAATTTTCCTTACAACATGTAGTTAAATTAGGCTAATTCATCATATTACATAAACATGAAATAGGCCTCCAAGTACAACACGAATAAAAGACTTCCAAAAACAACAAAAATAAAAAGTGATCGTTTTTGGTGGTGCTACTTGAATATGGTCGGTCTGAGGCCGAGGAGTCCCCACAATTGGCTGGGATGGCGGCAGAGCGAGGTTCTTACCCTGAGAGCATGCAGAGCTAGAAATATCCATGCATGGGGCCCGAGTGAGTGAGAGCTTAGCAACATTAGATAGAGCAAACAGCCCTCCTCCTTCCGGTTCCAGATTGGGTTGGGACGAAGGGGAAGAGGCAGGCACATATGTCACAGATGTGAAAATGGCACAGGGGGAGGTGCTGACCCAAGAGGCCTGTCAGACTAGCCTGGGGATAGAAGGGATTGGTTGGAAGGTGGACCCACCCAAAGCATGTGAAAGTAGGGGAAACTGGTTGGTCATTTTGAAAAAGCACCTGGTCCATCCCACACCCGAATTAATGTAATCTCAGGGGGACAAAGAAACACTCTCTCTGGTCCGTGGCTCCCTTGTTTGTGAACGACACTCACACAGTGCGCTCACTGGATCTTTGCATGGGCCACATGGCCTATGGCCTACAAAAAGGGGACATCTATCCTTCTCTGGCTGATTTGGTGATGTACTGGCTGGTGTGTTCCTGTATTCTCTCCCGGGAGCAGGTGACACTGTGGCCCTGGCAGCTGTGTGGCCCGTGGACACGTGGGCTACAAGTGCAGGCTGTAGGACAGAGCATGATATGAATGGCAGCCAGGAACAGGCTTAGTTACTGCTTAATAGCTGCCTGCCAGCTCCAAAAACCTGTGCTTTATTTTTTATTTATTTATGTATTTAATATATAATCTTTAATATATTTTTATATTACCATTTAGTCCCTTTATACTCTCCTCCCCCAGCAATCACCACCCTATTGTCTGTGTCCATAAATCCTTTTCCTTTTTTTTCACTTAATCCCTCTACCCCTTTACACTGCAGCAAGAACTCTGGATACTGGCTTTTGTCTTGGCTTTGCTGAGGACATGTGGGCTTTTTTCCATGGTAGAAAGAAGAGATGAGCTTTGGGACTCGGAGTCCTCCCCCTCCCAGACCACAGAGCACCTGAATAAAACGTCTTTCCATTTTAACTGCTATCTATCTGCTTCACAATTTTGCCTTTTGTGGTGACAGGCAGCCGAACCTCTGTTTCTTTGTTTGGTGATAGTTGTAGTTAATCAAATTTACAATAAAATGATAGTTGTGCATGCATAAACGAACTTATATTGACCTATTGTTACAGAACAAGGAGGGGTCAAAGGGCGATATACTATTACCTGAAAGAAACCCCCAGGTTCGTTATGTCCACCGCCAAAGGAAAGACATCTCTCAATGCCAGAGATTTGTGAAAGGGAAAGGAAACGTTTATTTAATGGTATACAGACTTAAAGTAGTGACCTAATGTCTTCATCAAAATTCCAAAGTCCCTTAAAGCACCCACAAACACACGTAGTCCTTCCTTCCCCCTTTGCCCAGTCTGGGGTACCGCATCTCAGGAAAAGAAATAGAAGCCGTGGTTCAGGCAGCCCCTGGTTCTTCCCAGTAATCCATCTCACCTGGTAGGCCTCCCTCGGTTCCCAGCACCATCAGCTCTGTCGCCAGGATCTCTGCTAAAGCTGAGTGGTGATTCCCCCTTCTAAAGCAGCGGGGGTCCCCACTCAGCCAAAATCGCGTGGTTCTCTCTCCACTGCCCCAGCTGAGTGGTCCTCTCTACGCAATGGCTGCGGGAGTCTCCACTCTGCCAAAGCTGCATGGTTCTCTTCTCAATGACTGCTGTATCTCGGCTTAAATCCCCGCGCCAATCTTCCTCTGCAGCCCCATTTCTGACTCCTCCTACAATCAGTTAAACCTGCCAGCATTCCTGTATTATTCCAAGTTCACTGGGCTGCCACTGTGAGTCTGGGCAGGGGTGGCCCCATGCCATGGAGCCAATCTTCTCCAAGCTCCCACACAGGCACTGTAACTTGGGGGACCTGCCCCCCAGTTACATCTTGGTGGGGAAGTTACTTCCATCCCCCTGGCTCAGAGCCTGGCCACAGCTATTTAACATATCTATGCAACTGGTTAAAGGTTATAGACATGTTAAATGACCACACCAGAAGTTAGCTGCAAGGCTGTTACTATGCAAAACAGCTCTCAATGGCCCTCCTCCATTTGTTCCTTCCCCCACCCACACCTGTGGGGGGGGCACCCTAATATTTCCTGGACACCTTAAATTCTGGACCCCACTCCAAATCCCTATTTGGGGTCCCCCCTCTTGGCTGCACCCTGTTACACTATGACTCAAAAGCTTATCATTTGTATAATTAATTGGTGTATGCAACATAAATCCACAAATAATTAATACTACATATCATTAAACATTACATATTTTAAATACAACTGCTTACATCAGTGTAAGTTATAATTACCCCAGAAAAATAGAAAATGCAAATATTTTACAAAAATAAAGTTGTATCTCTAAGATATTAACATTATTTTTGTACGTGTATTACATTTATGATAAAATATGGTGCATATTTTAAACTTTCTTATACTAGTCATTCATTTTAGACTTTTAAATATAAAAGTTGAATATTCCTTTTGAAGTTAAATATTCAAAGTTAATTTAAAGTGTTTTGATTGAAAAGTAATTTGTTCTTAAAAATCAGTGATATACTGAAAAGAATCCCCCACCTAAAGCCACAAAAATAGTATATCATGTAGCCAGTGATTTTAAATTATATTCACCTAAAATAATTCCTTAAACTTCCCTATTTGAATTAATGTATTTATGGTTATTTCAGATATTTTAATGAAAATGATAAAACAGAGCTATCCTTCTTTAGAAATCTCAAACTTTTCTAAAATTCTTATAGCATACTAACATATCTAATATTTAAATTAGGATTTTAATTTTTCAGTTGGAAAACAGTTATTTACATTTTATTTGAAAACTGTTATTTTTTATTTTGATTCCTGGGGAATGTTTGGGAAGAAATCTTTAGGGGGAAAAAAGAGTCACCAGCATTTGTGGAATTTCATTAAATCCATGCAATTTATTTTCTCTACTACAAAAATCAAAAATTAAAGAGAAACGCAGAGTAAAGAAATAAACTGTTAATCTCAAAACATTCTTCAGAGAGAAATACAAAATAGTTCTATTCACCTCCCAGCCTCAATTGTTATTTCAATTAAATATGAGACAGTCACATGGCATAGTCAAATAAATGGAAGGTAGTCAAATAAATGGAAGGTAGTCAGACGAGGAAGTGCTCTCAACATAAATCATCCTCAATTTATTGTGAAGATAATAAAGTGAGCCTGCGACAAACCCAATGCAAAACAGCCCAGGCATTAATATGTGTCACGTGCAAGGGAAATTTTACAACTGAAGTAACATATAAGTAAGCTGAAAAAGTTTTAATATCTTAGAGACACACATTGAATTTCTGTAAAAATGTTTGCAATATCTATTAATCAGCAGCAATTATTATGATTTACATTATTGTGAACATTTGACCCTTACAGGAAACATCTCAGCAAAATGGCAATGCTAGTTTGGGTGTTAGAATATGACACCTCTCACATATGATATGTCAACTAAATTGGTCAATGTTACCTACAAAGTATCTGCGATCATAATTCCATTTTTTTCCCCTATTTGCAGTACATAGTGGTTCCATTTAAATGAGGTAATAAGATTTCTCAATTTCTCTAGTAAAATATCCCTCTTATTCACAATCTTGGGTTTACACTAGCCACCACTGAGAAAAATCTGTTTTAGATTCTTGAAAATGAGAATGCTACTGGCATTATCTGCCTATTTTCCCCTAGACTGATAGCTTATGACTTATCACACCAAAGCTCAACCTCCTTTCCACAGCATCCTATGATCCTGCTCCTCTAAACTTTTTGATGTTCACACCTGGATACAATTGACCTGTTCAATGCACTGGACCTTTACAGGTTTAAAGGATAAACATGTCTGCAAGAAGCAGGGGCTTTTGCACAGTCTAAAAGTATCTTCATAAAAATGTCCATTCCTTTACCCTTGTGGAATCGATTTGTGCTCTCATGTTTGTTAATGCTCCCTCTCTTAGGGCGTGGAGCTGATTCTCTACTTAGTGACCTCAGAGTATTATGGGTCCAGAGTGTTCATAGACAACCTCATAAATTTATGAATATGTATAAAAAAGTTAAAATGTATTTGTAAAGAGACATATAATTAACCAGCTCTTGAGCTTCCTAGAATTTCCCAAAAATGTCCACCTTCAGTTGAGTAAATTCAGGTTTTTCTACATAACCGATAAAAGGCAGAATCATAAAGTGAGCTGTAAAATGATTAGGAAAAATTATTGAAAACTCTTGATTAATGATATAATTGTAAGGACTGGATTTTACCATTTTATTTGTAGTAAAATGAAAATTCAGGTAATTTACAGACTTATTGTCATTTTCTCTCAAATTTAAACTGCACTTTATAGAGAGGCTATTGACTTTGAAAGAGCATATTGAACCAGTTACATTATTTTAAATTAATTTTCAGAACTACTGTGTGAAATCAAGAAACTGTTGCAAATTGGATCAAACCACAGATTCATGAGGCACCAGTCAGCACAGACAGATGCTAAAAGACTCCAAAGACAGGCCTGTAGGAACCTACGCTAAGATAGTAAGCTATCCAGTCACATATTTGTAGCAGATTTTAAAGTTTTTTTTCCATTGATATAGTAAAATAAAATTACTACTGTATTAAGGTCCATTTCCTAATGTTTGTTCAGTCATCTGGGGAAATGGAACACTGCCTCGCTCCTAATTACTCCACGTATGACGCATTCCTATAATCAGATCGGCATTTTCCTTCCTTTCTCTAATCTAAGCAAATCTAATTATTTAATTTCTATTTGCCAGAAGGTTAATTATTTTTGCTACCCTTATCTAACTATCTCCCATTTTATGGTTTTTAATTTTTTTAAAGTTCGGTGTCTAAAACTCAACAAAATTATAGAAATCAGGTTTATGTAGAATAACGGGAAGATACTTTCTACCCTCCTACAACTACTTTAATACTTCTCAGTATTTTATGGGATTGTTTTTTGTCATGACCTTTCCCTGGAGATTTCACCATGGCCATAGATGCTGTTTTCAGTAGTCCATTTTTCCCCTGTAACCTACATAGTATCCCCACTACACACGAGAAGTGCTCTTGTTGATCCATTCATACATCAGCAATGTGGATGCCCGGAGTGTCATCTACTTGGTCTCCATCCTATCCAATCTGCCTCCTACATCAGATTAACCATCCAAAAGCAGCATTCTTTCATTACATTCTATGGGAAGATACTCCTGTTAACTGTTACACTAAGTCATAGCTTTTCCGGCTACTTGCAAAGTGTTTCTTATTTCATATGTGTATTTGAAGGTGAGCTGGTTATACTAGATTATGTATGTCTGTTCACTTCTCCCATAATACTCTCTTGACCCTCTATCATAGCATTTATAAACTCTTTTGTAATTATCTATTTAATCTTTTGTCTTCTCTGCCCTACTCTAAACTCGTTGAGGACATGGACTATGGAAATCCCTATTTATTTTGATAGGCTGGCCTTTTGTATCAATATTAACACTGTCAATACATCCGTATTATCAGAGTAAATATGTAAATTAATAAACACGTAAATAAACTTGTGAAGATATTAAATCGATACATTTTAAATACTTTCAAAATTAAAATTTCCCTGCAGCCCATTAGACACGTCTGAATCTGAACTCTGTCTGGACTACACAAGTGACCAGGGTGAATGCTATCTTGGATGGAGGAGAATATGAGAAAGCAGTAGCTCCTGCGTGCAGAAGCTCTTAGTGTAGAGGAGGAAAAGAGGAAGAGGACAAGCCGTCAGACTTGAAGTCTCGAACACTCATCTGAGTTATAGCTCCAAAGATAAGGAAGCCACAAAATGACTAATCGCCCACAAATAGAGGGAAATGTTGAGTCCAGTGAGGCTTTTATTTTCTTATTACCAAATACAGACCTTGAAGAGAGCCTTGTACCTACACAATTTTAGGTGGGCAAAAGTGGTGCTTTATTTATTTAGACCCAGAGAGGCATTTAAGAATATTCCCCTGCACCCACGTCAGTTCTTGGACACTGTGGAGATTGCTGAGAGCTAGTAGTTCCATTTTACTGAGAGAGGGTGCCAAACACATGACAAAGACTATGGCATAACAAACCCGGGACAAATACTGGACAGAGGACATATTTGATAGTACCAGCAAGACCTGAGGTGGGCATGGGTTAACTAAAAAGTCCAGATGGCTCTGACTATAGCCAGGACACAGGGGATCTATCCCAGCTACAACATGCAAGGTACACAGCAGGAGGACACACTGTGACACAGCAAGGACCCATAGGAATGCCAAACGATCTCATTTAGAGCCAAGACTCATGATCTTGCTGTAATGGGGGCACAGAAGCAGACTTCATGTCAGACATCCGGAGAAACAGAAGAGTCTCTGGATGATTGGGCAGTTCCCCAAAGAAGACTGTGTTAAAATGAAAACAGACTTCTTCACTTTTAACTGTGATTTTTCAAAGCTTCTCTGTCCTCAGCAAATTGGAAAGTGTTTAGCTTAATAAAAAAGTTTTATTAGGTCCTGGCTGGTGTAGCTCAGTGGATTGAGCGTGGGCTGTGAACCAAAGTATCGCAGGTTCAATTCCCAGTCAGGGCACATGCCTGGGTTGCAGGCCGCGGCCCCCAGCAACTGCACATTGATGTTTCTTTCTCTCTTTCTCCCTCCCTTCCCTCTCTAAAAAATAAAAATAAATAAAATTTTAAAAAGCTTTAAAAAAAGTTTTATTAGTAATAACATACATTTTCTAGAATACCTAATGGGTGCTATGAATAGTTCTATCCAGCCACAAATAAGTGAAAGGACCAATGCACTGGGGTAGATGCACAGGCATTTCTTGCCTCTTCATGAATTCTGTGCACTCATTCTAAAGCTGCATGTGGACTCAAAGTGTAAAACTTTTCCACAAAAGCCAACTCAAATGTACTGGTACAAGACTATCAGCCACTAGCCTTAATATCTATATCTTCCTGTTATGGGTTTACCTGTATATCCCCCAAAATCATTTGCTGAGTTTATACTCTGAGTGTGATTAGACCTTTAAGGACATAATTAAGGATAAATTTTAAAAAATACAAGTGCTGGCAAGGATGTGGAGAAAAGGGAACCCTAGTGCACTGTTGGTGGGAATGTAGACTGATGCAGCCACTGTGGAGAATACTAGAGTTTCCTCAAAAAATTAAAAATGGAACTGCTGATTGACCCAGCAATCCAACTTCTGGAAATATATCCTAAGAATCCCAAAACACCAATCAGAAAGAATCTAGGCACCCCTGTGTTCATTATGAACAATAGCAAAGATTTGGAAACAGCCCACATGTCCATCAATAGATAAGTGGATAAACAGATGTGTCAATCTATGCAATGGAATACTATAGAGCTGTAAAAAAAGAAGGAACTCTTACCCTTTACAACAGCATGAATGGACCTGGTGATTATAATGCTAAGTGAAATAAGTCAGTAAGAGAAAAATAAACACCATACGACCTCACTTATATGTGGAATCTAATGAAAAAAAAAATAAACTGATGAACAAAATAGGACTAGAGCATGGATACACAGAACAGATTGACAGATCTCAGAGGGGAGGGGGTTTGGAGCACTAAAAAAGAGTAGCCAAAAAACATATATGCGTATGCATAGCCTGTGGACACAAACAAGGTGATGAAGGCTAGGGTGGGCAGGGACTGGGTGGAAGGAGGCAAAGGGTGGGAGATGGGATACATCTGTAATAGAGACAACAATAAAAAAAAGAGTGAATCCCTAATTCCATGGGATTGATTTCTTTATTAAAAGAGGGAGAAAAAACAAAGGTCTCTTCTCTGTGCACAGAGAGAAGTTCATGTGAGGACTCAGGGAGAAGGAAGCAGTTTATAACCACAAAGAGAGGTTTCACCAGGAACCAAATGTTCCAGCACCTTGATCTTGAACTTCTTCAGTTCACAACTGTTAGAAAATTAATTTCTGCTGTTTATGCCACCCAAATTGTGGCATATTGTTATGGCTGCCTGAGAAGACTAAAATATACTCCTCTAAATAAATTTGTATGATCACACCAATTTTTCCAGTGTTGCATAATTTCCCATTTTTGTCTTTATTCATGAATCATCTCACTGTTATCTTCATTTTGTTTCTAAACCAGCTACTGTGGATCCATAAGAAGTACATCAACTCCTATCTTTACATATTAGCACACATTCTCCTTACTCTCTGCTAGGACCTCAGAGCTGCACAATTTAGCTCTTAGTTGGACCTATATTTCTCATATTTACTTGTTAAACCCTGTTTAGCAGTTACACTTTGAATTTCTTAGGAAAGTACATAAACTTCATATTTCTTGAATAAATCCTACTACACCCAGAAGGAAGTTTGATTAGTGAGAACATTCTTTGAAGCTTATGGTCAATGTTGACCTTCCGGGTCTATTTCATTTATAGTTTTATGAGATTGTTTTAATACATTTTAATCCCATACCAATAATTGCTTTTTAAATGTATTTTTCTTATTGATTTTATGTTCTGTATAGTTGTTTAGACAAATTTATATATTTTGTTTATTTTATTTGCATGATTTATTATTTTTGGGGGGCTTTAACTTTTACAATGGGGCCATCTATTCCAAGTACCACACCTCTTACAGCTCGATGTTGTCATAACATGTCTAAAACATTGTAAGAAAAAAAAAAAAAGGCACAGAACTCACTTATTGCACTTATATAGGTCTAAGTAACCATAGTGGTCATCTATGGTTGCTGCCACCAAAACTGTGAATTTAATTTTATTGCTTTTCTATATCTTCTTTTGAAATAAACTGAGTGAAGTTTAAAAAAAGAATAAGATGTTAGAAGGAGTTTTATAATGGCATTGAGAGCAAAATCAAATTTAAATAGCAATGTGGCCTGTGTTCCAAGGGAGGACACTTTTGAATGGTACAAAGAGGAGTAGCAAGGAGCCAAGACAGTTACAAGAGTCTGTGGCTGGGCTGTGAAAGGATGTATGTGCACAGGTACACATGAATATGCACAAACACACACACAACTTAATATTTTCTTTCTTCCCTACACACACTGCTCTGTCATGCTCAGATTGAGGATCCAGGAAGATTATTTACTCTGCTATATGTGACCTATCACCCCCATATCTCAGCTAATAGTTTTTTAACAACAACAAAAAAATCTTGCCATGAAAGTGTCTGGCATGAAGTTTGATTTATGTATTTCCATTTCCTAAATACCCTCACATAGTCACGTCAAGACAGGAGAAGGTTTCATTACATAAGTTTCATTGCATAATGTTGCTTTCTTCTTTCTGTTTTTGTCATCTCAAGAATGCACAATTTTCATGACATAGCATATTTTTAATTAGAATCACATATTGCTATGTTGTTCATAGAATTAAAAAACCTACTTATTAAAGGCAATTTAAAAAGTGTATTATTTCTAGCCTGCTACTAAGTCTCTGATCAATAGGAAAGTAGCCAGGAAGCATAGGAGGTAATCTGTTCACTAATAAACTGTGAATGAAACTCTGTAATTTATTATATTTTTAAAATGTAATGTGCACATAAATATTTCAACTTGCTCATTCCAAATGTATTCAGAAACATGTTAATAGATATTTGGATAGCACAAAAGTCATGCAGCCTGAGCTTTTAAAATTGAATTATTATACTAAATGGAAATAGCCAGCGATGAAGGGCTATTTTTCTTCTGAAGTATCATATTCCCTAGTTTTAATTGTTTTTTACGCATATAAACTTTCTCCACTCTCTTCATTGTCCCAAATTCTACAAAACCAGAATAATGGATCTTTTGTACCTCTTGTTTTTCACTGTGCCTTACCTTTATCTCTTTTACACTTAAACCAATTTTATCTGAATTATACACCAGGTATCCTGTTTTCCATATTAGATTCTGCTAAAGGTGTTTGGAGCTATATTTATTACCATGTCTTTATTTTCTACAGAACTGGGTGCATTGTCTTACACCAAGCAAATATTCAATACATATCCCCTGACTCAGTAGATCTATAACAGGATGTTGAAGGGAGGTTTCCTAACTCACTTTTTATCTGAAACATAAAATTAATAAATACTACTTCCCAAAGTAGCTTGTAAGACATAACTCCGAGCTGACATTTTATGGTAGGTGTTTGAGAACCAGTTAGAAGATTCACCATCTACCATACACTGGGTCAGATGTATAGGTAGAGGAAGTGTGTAATTGGAAAGACCTATACTAAAATTCATTCTCTAAAAGGTGCACAATGTGGCCTACTCTTCCCAAGTCCATGATGTGCAGTACATATGAAGAATCTGTCTCCGGCCATTGGAGATCCAGGGAGCTGATGTCTGACCCATGCCTGACAAAGGTGAGTGGGGATCTAGCTACAGCAGGACTGGGCCTGGGACTAACTGCACTCTTTACCTGAGGCAGTCAAAGGTATGCAAATTCCAGCAACTTCAAAAGGTTTCCTGGTCTCAAAAATTTCAGCCAGAAACTGAGGTGTGCTCAGAATGAAGAGGTAGAGCATATCTTCAGAGGCAAAGCAGAAAGGATGGGGGGCAGTGTGCAGATGACAGAGTGGCATCATCTCCACTGAGAGAGTTGCAGTTGACCAATCTAGGAGACGTGACCACATACCACAACAGCATAAAGACACTGTCATAACTGTTTAGAAACTTTGGTGTTAACACCTTTACTTCTTTTCTTCTCTCAAACCAGCTCTGGAAAGGACAGGAGTTTTATATTGAAAGGAAAATATCAGAAGAGATTAGAGGACTTCTAATTTACTTCCAAAGTTGCAGGTTCTCATCTACAGCAGGCCTCAGCCGGAGATGGGGGACGGAAATTTAATTGTTTGTTTGTTTTTTTTTTTCATTTTAAGACCTTTCGTGAGATAGAATTGACAAAAAAAAAACCCCACACACATTGAAAGTGCAAAATTTAATGTTTGTTATGTATATGCATGTGTGAAAATCACAATATAATAAAGGTGGTGTACATATCACCATTCCTAAAAATTTCCTCTTGACATTTTGTAGTCCCTGCTAACTCTCATGCCCACTCAACTTTCCATCCCCAAACAGTGACTGATACACTCTCTATCATTGGATATTAGTTTGCATTTTCTTGATTGTCATATAAATGAAATCATATTTACACATACATATACATATATACACATATGTGTGTGCGTGTGTGTGTATATATTTCTATTCCTTTGGGAGTTGAGGAGAAACTTGGTTTCTTTTATTCAACATAATTATTCTGAGGTTCATCTATGTTATTGATTGTGTCAGTAGTTCACTCATGCCTTGGCTGGTATTGTTCAGTTGGTTGGTCGTGCCCTATAAACCCAGAGGTCATAGATTCAATTCCCCATCAGGGCACATGCACAGGTTTTGGGTTAGGTCACTGGTTGGGTTGTGGACAAGTTTTTCTTTCCCTCTCTTCCCGCTCTCTCTAAAAACCAGTAAGCATGTCCTCAGGTGAAATTGAACAAAAAGAGTTCACTCATTATTCTTGCATATGCCCCATTTACTTAGCAAAGCACAATTTGTCTGTTTACCTGGTAATGCACATTTAGATTGTTTTTGTTTATTGCAAATACGCTTGTTATGAATACATGTACAAGTCTTTGTGTGAACATATTTTTCCTTTTTTCCCCTCGAGTATATACCTACGAGTAGAATGACAGTGTCATATGGTTGATTTACGCTTAACTTAAAAAACAAAACAAATCCTGCTAAACTTTTCCCAAAGTAGTTGTATCATTTTTGTTTCACACAAGAAGTGTACAAAATAATTCAAGTTCTTTTTCACTCTCTTCAACACTTGATATGGTCAGTCGTTTTCAACATCAGCCATCGGAATAAGCAAGTCATTGTTTCTCATCATGATGTTCATTTTCATTTCATTTAAAACCTAATGGTATTGAGCATATGTTAATGTGTATATTTGCAATTTATCTAAAACTGAACATTTCAAATTACAGAAACAACTGTTATAGCTTTATGTGACTCTAGGTCTGTCTACTCCTTGCTAAACCACATGCCAATCAAAAATAAATGCATTTTTTCAGCTTGTTATTTTATTTACTTTTTATATATTTTAATTCCTATTCAATTATAGTTGCCCCATCTTTTTCTGCATTGCTCTCCCCTGTCCCATCACCCAACTCCCACAATTAATCCCGCGCCATTGTCTATGCCCATAAGTCCTCCATGTTCCTTGGCTTGCCCCTTCCCCTTCCTTCCCCACTCACCTCCTTCCCCCATCTCCTCTGGTCACTGTCAGTTTATTCCTTATTTCCATGTATCTGGTTCTGTTTCACGCATTTGTTTGTTTTGTCAGTTATGTTCCACTTATAGGTGAGATCCACATATGGTATTTCAATACACATCTCCGGACTTAGTAACTCAGTAAATCTGTAATGGTGTTTAATTAGTTTAAAAAAGTTCTAGTATAGTTGTTAACGTGGCAGATTCTTTCTTAATTTAGGGGGAAAATTGAGAAAACGGTAAGGCAAACGTTTACTGTTATGGCATTAAACAAGGCACTTGTGAGAAATTTAGCATATTACCGAGACATATGGTAACACTCAAGGATGAGGTGAGGTTCACAAGATATGTTTTAATAAGTTTTAAATGTTTCAAAACAGGTTTGACATGACTGCATCTGACTGGAGGCACTGCACTGACTATTTCCTAACTAAAAAATGAATAACACATGTAAAATCAATAAAATATTACTACAAAGTGATTTCAAATTATTCAGAATGCACCAAACAATGTTATTGCACCTAGTAAACTATGATTCCATAGAGGCTTTAAGTTCATCATGTAAGTATTTTGAACAATCTTAAGTATGTGTACAACTTTTAATGTAGGACAGAAAGGAACTTATGTTACATAATGCTATATTTATTGTTCTAATTCTATTTACCAATCACCCCTGCATTTTCCCCATTCTATTAGATAACTTGGTTTATAAAAATCTCTTAAGTTATTCATTGATTCAACAAAATTACTTTGGTAATATTTTTTTAAAGGGGCAGGAGGTTAACCTGACAAGCAGCCACAGGATATTTTCAGTTTGATAAATGCAAGTCCTTTGACATTACATTAGACCTTTTACATCATTGATCTAATAAGGAAAACAAATGTAAGAATGGTGATTTAATATTAACCCTCAAAAGTAACTCTTCAGATAGTTACTAGACTTATCATTGATCACTTTGTAAGTTATATAAGTGTCTAATCACTATGTTATATACCTTAAACTAATATAATATTGTATGTCATCTAAATTTAAAAATAAATTAAAAAAATAAAGTTAGACTTCCACTGCACTCTTGCTCTCTACCAGAATGACTGTAATAAACTGGGAAGAAAAGTCATTATAATAACTCACCTCATAATAAGAGACACAATTATCACAAACTCAGAGAAGTTTCTTTTTCCGATGTTCACACTAATTAGCATTTGATATAATTTTTACCTTCAGATTTACTTTGCAATCAAAATTATGGAAAACAAAAACTGAACTCAGTTAAAATATTTTCAAAATTGTTCAATATTTTTTATCAGCAGTGATCAAAAGGCAGGATCTGGTGAATTGGTCTTACTGGATAGAGATCTAAAAACATTGCCCTCTAATTAGCTGTAACAGGCTGAGACTTCCCATTCTAATTCACAAGTAGATGATCTATTCTGCACACCACTCCTTTTCCAACAGGGAAACACTTTGTACAGTTGTCCACAATACACAGAATCTGGCAGAAGTAAGGCCTGTCTGAGTGTGGTTGGTAGGGTAATAATATGGGTGTAATAATCTATAATTTAAATTTTAATATTTCACCTAAAATGTCACATAGTATGCTTGAGTATGATATTGTTATGTTATAGAATTACATGCTTATGACTTGGTAATAAAATATTTTGTAATAAAAAGGGGTGTTATTTGTGCTGGATGTTGCATATTGCATATTCCCAGTTGTTGGTCTTGCAATACATAGAAAGCAGTTTCAAATTTACTAGTCCACATCAATACAGAAATCTTGGTAACTGCACTTCAAAACTATAAAAATAATTTGTAGTGAACACATTATATTAAAAATACTGTGATATTATGTTTACAAGTTACTTGGGTTATTTCTTCATTCTGCCCTTTAGTTCCACCTTTCTTCTTCATGCAGAGATTTATAACATATGCAGATTAGTGAAGAAATTAAATTTTTTATATTTAGCAAGCATCAGGAAGCCAACAAATGTCACTTCAATCTATTGCTTTAATAGAAAAATATATTTTATGAGGAATTTTGAATGAATCATTATAACTAAAATTATTTGGCCCATATTTTTTAGGAAGCATTTTGAGAAATGGACCAAATATCATAGTTCATCATGGGAATCTTTCAGTACCAATCAAATCAGTTGGTTTTTAAATTTTTATTTTTAATGTGACATTAACACAATAGATTAGTGGATATGATCAAAGACCACTAATTGCTTTAACAGAAAAGACCATTAGACAACATTTTCATCTGGCTTCTTGTCTTGATGAAGAGTAAAAGCAACCTGTATTGAAACAAAGTTATTTTAAAAACCTATAGTTAGATCAAAAGGACAAATACATAACTTGGGAGTAATAGACTTTTGATGGAACTAACCTACACAGTCAAAAGAATTTGATGTGCTCCTGTTAGAGTACTTGCAGGTGAAAGGTGGGAATTAGTTTTGCAAAAAGCATAAGAAAAAAATGAAAAGCTACTCATTTTTCTAAATTTTAAATACCATAGAGTATTCTATTCATTAGTCTTTGGAGCTTCCTGTTTTTTTCATTGATTATTCCATGTAATTAAAACCATACATTAACCAAGGTCATCTAGGATGAATAGTATAGTAAGTTTGAATTTCAGTTTTAGAGCATCACTCCAAAATGGAAATGAGGATGGTTACTTAGAGAAATAATTCTCAAACCAATTAACATGTTCCCATTCTTTTCTTTATGATGCAAATTGCCATCAAAGAGCTATGCAAAATTTTACTGTACATCACTTACTGAAATTGAATATTTCTTACCATCTAACTTTAAGAGGTAAAAGAATAATCATTATATTTCTAGCATTCTGAATGGCATGGTAGTCCTCCCCGTTTATGCACAGGAGATACATTCTAAGACCTAAAGTAGATGCATGAAAACACAAATGGTATCGAACCCTATAAATACATACATGTGTATGGTTATCTAAATTTATAAATTGGGCACAGTAAGAGTTTAACAATAACTAGTAATAAAATAGGACAATTATTGTAATACTGTAATAAAAGTTATATAAATGAGTTTGGGGCCATTATTCAGTGAAATAAGGGTTAGTTGAATACAAGCACTGCAATACACCACAGCCTCCAATAAGTACTTGGCTGCTTAGTGACTAACAGGAAGTTGCATATATAGCATGGATACCCTGGACAGAGAGATGATCCGTCTCTACAGTAATAAGGGGCAGGGCAGCATGAGATTTGATTGCTGTGTTCATAGTGGTGTGCAATTTAAAACTGATGAATTGTTTATTTCTGGAATTTCCCACTTACTATTCTGGAAATTCTACAGCCTATTTTTTATATAGGTAACTGAAACCACATAAAGCAAAACCATGGGTGAAGTAGGACTACTGTACCTTTAACATTTCTCACCAAATGAAAAACATAAACCATTTGTAAGTGCTAAGACATTTTATTGAATCTAATATATTAATAGCCCATGATACGGAATAGTAGCATGCGACATAACTACTCTTAAATACATACATATGTGCTCACACATGCACTACACCATGTCTAGTTGTCAACTTTTCCATTCTAGTTCTTCATCCACTGAGAACTTAAGACATGCACTTGAAACACTTTCTCACTTCATCTGTCATTATTCTGGATACCAAACTCCATGTGGATTGCTTGTCCAATATTGGGGCCTTAATTTTATATAAGAAACCAAAATCTGTTTAACACCTTAAATCTTATTATCACACAAAATGTTCCAGCCTCAAAAATCTCACTTCAAGCTAGCAAAATAGAACCAGAGATATGGAAATAAAGAACAAACTGACAGTGACCAGAGGGGTGGGTGGAGGAGGATGCCAGGGGAAAGAAGAGGAAGGGTCAAGTCAAGGAACATGTATAAAGGACCCATGGCGAGGACGATGGAGGGGAGGATTGAATGTGGGAGGTGGGGCTTGGGCAGGACAGGAGAGGGCAATGGAGGAAAACTGAGGACAACTGTAATTGAACAACAAAGAAAAATCTCACTTCACTTTTTCCACAGCCATATATTCAATAGCTTGAATTACTACCACTATGGTTATTCATCATCTGGATTGTTTTCTGTCCTCTAGCTACTTCCTAATAGAGCCCCTCTCCAGTGAGATCATGCTTTCTTGTCCTACTCTTCCTCATCCTGTACAAAATACTGACTTCTGCTGGACAAGAAATAAAATACTATACAATGAACATGTTGCTGCCATTTCTAATGCATTATTGTTAAATACTGATAAATTGAACAGAATCATGTCTTATTATCTTATTTTATCTGACAGCTGCATTTCCTATACTCAACCATTGTTTCTTTCTTGAAACATTTATTCTATTATTGATTTCATGTTTCATATCATACGGGTGGAAAAGGTACTTGGTAAAATTTAAATCTTTTAAAATTTCTTAAAACCTATTTTGTGGCCTAACATATGACCTGTCACAGAGAATGTTCCCTATGTGCTGGGGAATAATGTGTATTCTGCTACTATTGAATAAATTGTTCCATATATGTCTGTGGGACACGTATAGATAGGAACAGGGCGTGCTCACACACCTATTTAAAAATGGCCTCTTTGTTTACTATGGTCCTGTGGGACTTGTGGACACCAAGCCCTACTAGCTCTCAGAGCTAGATAATTTAGGGACTTGCTCCTCTGCAGGAAACTTTAAAAGTTGGACTGCTAGACCTGTGGACAAGCTCCTTCTGGGGAGAACCTCGTGACTTGATTTTATTGTTCAAGTGAGACAAAGAGAAGGCAAGCAAAGTTCCCTCCAGCTTTATTAAGCTCTTAGGAAGCTCCCAGCCTGTTCTCAGATGATGATTAGAAGTTGGACCCTTAGGCAAACGCTAGTAAGTTGCAGTCAAACCCTCCCCAGGGCAAAAGTAAGAAATGGGCATTTTTCTGCTCCCTCCATGCTGTACCTAGAGGGAATAGGCACAGTTAATTCTTTCAGAGGTGAAGCAGACATCAGGATTATTATATCCTATTGCTGTTAGTGTTGTAAGAAATTTGGTAATTTCAGACACTATCGATCACTTCTGAATAATTCAGTTTAGCTAATATGTGAGTTCTTACTATTAGCCAACTTAGTTAGCTTCAATATTTTGACCTTGGCTTACTTCCCTGGACTTCATATTTTAGAAACATATATAATTCATAAACTTGTTCTGACCAGGATTATGTCTGTAGCAAACCCTAGAACAGTTAAACAACAATTCATTTTCTTAAAGTAATTAGGTTAATTGATCTCTTGAGATTAACAAATGTTCAATATTTTAAAATGAAGTTTTACATAATTTCTAGACAAGAATAAACTTTTAAGCCTGTTACACACTAAGGGTTTTTTTTGTTTTTTTTGGTTAATTCATCTGTGATACCTTATGCTTGACTAGTAAAAGATAGTGTTAGTCAAATGTTGAAAGATGCAACTAGTCAAAATACGTCACATACAATTATTTATGCTTTTTATGTCAATTTAAAACATGTGCTTTCATTAATTCTCTGAACAAGTGATATTAAGCATCATTTTATTTCTGGAATTGTTTTAAACATGAGTGAAACTCAGACAAAAGTCTGAGTAAAAATGGACATTAGAGTAATTACGAAAATGCTTATTGAGCTTGCAATATTAATTATTTAGTCCCTATTACAGTTTCCAGTCTAAAACCAATCAACACAGGCCATTAAGACATGGAGTCTGGATGCAGACTTCCTGCTTCCAGCCCTGTCACAACATTAAACTGCACTGAGTCTCATTTTCTTATTGTAGATGGTTTGAGGACAAAATGAGCTATTAGTGAAGTGCATAGTTAATGCTCACTCAATGATAGCTATTATTAGACTCTGGAGTATTTTTACTTATATTATTTATATATTCCAAAGTAGCTAAAGAATTTTTGAAACATGGATCCTCCCAGCTCTGACACTGTATGTGTGTTACATATGAATCAGAGCTTAAATTTCATTGACAGTGTTCCCTTCATTTGATGTAGAAATAGACGAAAATGATGGAGCTATAAAGATATTGCCAAGGACAGAAGAGAATCTCACATAAGCTTGTGATGTCAAAATTTTTTAAAAACACAGTGACTATTATTGGAAGTATAAAGTTCATTTAGAATTATTCATATATTTTAAAACATCTCAAAAAAAGCTTTGGGTTCCATTTTATAAATGAATGACTTAACAAATAATTAGCATCTCTTGTGAGCCTATACTGACTCTGCTCATTATAGCTGTGGCCACAGCCAACAGACACAGCAGGCTACTCTATTACCACATAATGTGCACATTCAGTGGAAAAAAAATCCAAAAAGTAGAGTTTATTTAGCTTCCATTCTCAAGTTACGATGTATCAGAAAAGGAGAACATGAGAAAGAACTTTGGAATCTCAACCAATTAATTAACTATAGTAATGTGGTAGAATTATAATATTAGGTAACAAGCAGGAAAAAAATGATATTCTGCAGTAAATTTGTGGAAAATGTAGTAGTGTGCATTATAATGTGAATGAGATATTTTTCTTTCTTTCTTTTTTTTTACAAAGAACAAGACATACTTCTAATTTTGAAACCTGTGACTTAACGTAAAAGAAATCCTATTTTTCATTTTCCTCAGGCTATTTCAACTAACTTCTTCTAATTTACCAGCCAAATTGGTTTCCCAAATCCTAATGTCTGCCTATGCTAATAGAATCTATAGAGTAATGTAATTACCTAATCCATTCATTACATGAGATAAAGATAGTACAGTTAAAATGTCAAATAGAATCAAGGCTATCTGAACGAGAAATATTTTCAATTGTAATTTTTCCTTTCCCAAAAGAGACATGAAGGAATAATTTCCTGCATGCATGAAATATTTTATATTAAGCTTCTGAAAATAAAAGTCTTAGGAACCATTTTAAAGTACAAAGTACTCATATTTGTGACCTTAGACAAGTTTCTTAATCTTTCAGGGGCTCAGTTTCCTCATCCCTAATGTGTGAATTATGAGATAAATTATGTTAATAACCAATGATTTTGAGTCCAAAATATAATCAAATTTTTAAGAAGGAAATGAATGTAGTGGGATTTGGCAATTTAATAAGATGGAAGCAATTACAATTCTAGATTAATTGACATTGAATGCTAAAATTTAATTGAAAAGTGCTTTATAGGAAAAAGGTAAAAACTACAACTCAGTAAATGTGTATTTTGCCCTCATATGCTTTGATCAATCATCTCTCTCAGAAACCATGCATCTCTGGGTAAGATGTGACTCAGAAGCAAGGTCAAATCAAGGAGCAAAAACCTCTCCTGAGTAAATAATAATTATTCTGTGAGAGTTTTCAATAACAAT
This sequence comes from Tonatia bakeri, assembly GCA_004024845.1. NCBI lineage: Eukaryota > Metazoa > Chordata > Mammalia > Chiroptera > Phyllostomidae > Tonatia > Tonatia bakeri. The sequence goes on from PVIA01003335.1 coordinate 35,331, forward strand.
ATATTATCCAGGACACAGAGAGAGAATGGGAGAGAAAAGTTAATCAACATTAAATCCGAAACACACACACATGCAAATAGATGTGATTTTGGCAATCTCAGAAAGCCAAAATAAAACAACCTTTCTAAAACCCATACAGTGCAGAGAATCTGACATAAGAACCTAGATTTTCATAGACACATGAAAAAATGCTCAACATCACTAGCCATCAGAGAGATGCAAATTAAAACCACAGTGAGATGCCACGTCTCACCAGTCAGAATGGCCACCATAAACAAATCAGCAAACAAGTGTTGATAAGGTTGTGGAGGAAAGGGAATCCTAGTGCACTGTTGATGGGAATGCAGACTGGTGCAGCCACTGTGGAAAGCAGTACAGAATTTCCTCAGAACTCTAAAGATAGAACTGCCTTTTGATTCAGTGATCCCACTGCTTGGATTATACCCTAAGAATCCTGAAACAATAATTGAAAAGAACCTATGCACCCCAATGTTTATAGCAGTGCTATTTACAATACCCAAGTGCTGGAAATAGCCTAAGTGACCATCAGTAAAGGAGTGGATCAGGAAACTGTGGTTCATTTACAAAATGGAATACTACCCAGCAGAAAGAAAGAAGGAGTTCCTATCCTTCACAACAGCGTGGATGGAAAGTATTATGCTAAGTGAAATTGGCCAGTGAAAAACAAATACCATATGATCTCACCTATAAGTGGAACCTAATCAACAAAACAAACAAGTGAGGAAAATAGAACCAGAGACATGGACATAAAGAGCAAACTGACAGTAACCAGAGGGGAGGTGGGAGGGGATACTGGAGAAAGAAGGGGAAGGGGCAAGTGAAGGAACAGGAATAGAGGACTCATGGGCTCAGACAATGGGTTGGGAATGACTGTGGGAGTGAGGTGGAGACAAGGGAGAGAAATAGGGGAAAATGTGGGCAAACTAATTGAACAACAGTAAAAAAGAATAGTTATGGAAAAAAAACCCTAAATTTTAAAAAATATACAGTATACTTACTACATTCTTCTAGTGTTTGCTATATTAGACTCTTGACACATACCATGAAAAAAACATCAAAGATCTCAGTTCTTATAAGATGTTCATTCAAAAAAGGAGGTAGCCATTAAATAGCGACCATGGTATACAAATTATATGACATGTGGAAAGTAAATAAGTTCTTTGAGAAGGCTTAAAGAGAGAAAGAGAGAATGGCCTGGTTAAGAATAAGGATATCTGTTTGCAAACTAATTTCTAGACACATTCAGCTGCAGTCAGTATAGGCATGAAAGAGAGAAGTAAATTGAGTCAGGGAGTCATTTTTTCAATTTGAGTATGTGAAACCAAGAGAGGGAAAAGCAACCTATGGATGTAAGTAAGAGATGATTATCATGACTGACTATAATATTAAATCTAATCTGCAAGAGAGAAAAAAACATCTAAGTGGTGAAGAACAGTTTTACAAAGTGGTGTGCAGGATTAAGGAAATGTGTGCTTAATGACTTAAGTAAATAGGAAGGCATACTTTTATTGTATACCTGGATTCTTACATGAAATAAAATTATTGCAAATTGTGTTAATCCATAACAATATCCTTGTCATGAAAATGTAAAATTGTTGGCATATATATATAAATAAACCATAAAGTAATAATAAAAATATATTATAGTAAATCATTGAGTATGTTTATTAGGAAAACGTAAATGATTAAAATGTCAAATTGGTTCCAGCAAATGATGTAAACCTTTCAGTATTTTATTTGCAATTTAACATTTAACATCTATCACTGAGATAACACTGGATGTGTATTTGTTCCCCTTTCTTATACTGGCTGACATTTTGCAGATATGGAAACAAAGACAATGATAAAGAAATGGATTGCTGATAGATAGAAGTTTTAGGATCTATACTCAGAGATCTACACCTGCCAGTACCTTCCAGAAAAACACAGAAGTCCTCCCTGGTAGACAAGTCCAGTCACATCATTGTATCACTCTGTAAGTACAGCAAGAGACAAAGGAAAAACTCACTGAAGTGTCAAATATTGGAATTACTCTATGAGGATTATTTAAAATAGTATTTTTGTTAATTTAAGGAACATTATAGTAATCATATAATATTTAGAGGCACAGAAAGATTAAATGATAGAAAATTGTCAGCTAGAGGGAATAAAATTTTAAATATCCTTTGGTCTGTTATCCTGGGGGACAAGTGAGAAACTCTCAAATACCATGAAATTCATTTTTGATAATTGCATTTTTGCCAATCTCCATAGCAAAAAAGAAAACAACATTTTTATAGTATGTCAATGAATGTTTTTCTAAAAGATAAAATGATGTCTAACTTCATTTAATCCAGAAGCCCTCCTTGAATATAAAACAATATATAACTTTACAATTTTGCCATAATGAAAATCCTGCAATGTTATTTTCTCTTTGCAATGTACTAAATAAAGGTGAAACTATTTTATTTCCTAATTATAGTGGGTTTATACTTAAATGAATAAAGATTAATGTTAGACCATCTGATTGAAATGTAAATTAACCTTAGTGTCATATTTTGCAACATAGTAAAATCTTCAGTTAGAATTGATATAAATAAATATTTTTAGTCAGCCCAATAATTTCAAAAACATTCTTTTTTAGTGCATTTCAGAAAATACTGAAATCATCAGTGACAAGGTTAACATTTCAGGGCATTCAATCTGTCTTTTGAATATGCATTGTCAGACAGCCCTAGATACCACCAAAATATGTTTCCCTAACAGTAAATCATCGTCATGATTGCCATTATTGATCTGTAGAGTCAGTAACCGAATCTATCTATGAGATTCAACACCATATATCTTGATATTATATAGCCCATCCTCCTGCCTAAACCCATTAAACTGTCTTCTGTGGGTTTTCATCATTTTTATTTGAGGGACCTAGAGAAACTTTGCACTTTACTTGTTTTCTAAAACACTTCTAAGACCAAACTCTCTCATCAGGAAAATGCCATTGTTTTCTGTTACTGAGAATGGGTGCCATGATAACTTTAAATGGGGGGATAACCATTAGTGCTGAACATAACATGACATACAGTGTGTATAATCATTCTCATGTCTATACGTAGTATGAATGTATAATATGATGATTAGGGGTACATGGGTACATCTACTTTAATACTATTATCTCCCCCCCAAATAATAAAATAGTAATAAAAGTATATTATTTATAAATTACGTAGTTAACAAAATTTGCCTAGAGTTAAATTGAAGATACTTTGGATTTTAAAGTCAGGGTCTTTGTACACCTTCATTTTCAAGGACTTTCAAGGATTAATGACCGTATTTCAATGTGTACATGAGTAGCTTGATAATCCGTGCAAAGATGGTATCTATGTGCATTTCTGCTAATTGATGAGGAAAAGATCAATAGTTTTCCATAAAACCTCAGGAGACACAATAATCCGTAAATAATTAAGAGATGCAGGATAACTAAAAAACATTTTTTAACTTAAAAAGTAATTATAAAAATAAAGTTTTCTGAAAATAAATATGTGGTCTACTTTACCTAGTGTACACTCAAAACACTGAAAGTAAACATAGAATATCTATCTATTTAATATCAAATAAAACACAAAATACTGCACATCTATAGTCCAAAGCTTATTGCATGAAATGTGTTAAAATTTTTCAGAGAACAGCAAATACATATTGTATACAAAGAAGCTACATACCGTATGTTATAGATATACATGTTCATACATAGGTATCACATATCCCCTTTGTATTATGATTAACTTATGTTCTTACTTATATTTTATCTATTTAATAATTATACCTTAATAATTATACATAAAAGTATAAAAATTACTGCTATAATCTAGTGCATTTGTCAGTTAAATTTCACAGGTGATAAACTTTGAATTTTTAAATCATAGAAGTTGTTTGTGAATGAATATACTCCTTCCCACCACTCTTAACTGGGAGGTAAAAAAAGAAAACTACAGATAACTGAAAATATTATTTTTGTTTCTTCTTTTTTCCTACATTAATAACTTTGAGGAAAATTTGAGAGACAGTGAAAATAAACAATTTTTTTTTTAACTTGGCAGGAATGGCATTGTTCAATCAGAAACAAAACAGTTTTTCTTGCCAATGGTCATCAAGTTTCATTGTTGTTTCTCAGAAGCAAAGTCCCAAGAAACAAAAAGTAAAGTTCTAACAAATCTTTTTGTGTCATTTGCACCCACTTTTGGAAAATTTAATCATTTATATGAGAGTAAATTTCCCAGAATTTATGAGAGCACTAGCAGAAGCCATGTTTAAAGAAATTTACATGCATACAGCAGAAATACTGCCATCTTCTCTAACAAAGAAAATCAATGTAACATTTGTTCCTCACCATATATTTATGAATATATTCAACAATCATAAAGTGCACATGCAATATACTAGATTCTAGGAACTGGAGAGGAAAAAGAGTATGTCTATCTATTATCCCTATCTTTGAAAAACTCACCCTATAATGAATTATGTAATTACAACACAACTAGGCCACAATGAGTTTACTGTGGTGATGGAAATATAGCCTGGGCAGTGTGAGGGCAAATCAACTGGTTTTCCTCACAGGACTGAGGGCGTGCTAAAAAACCTTCCAGGGAACCATAATGTAACAGCTGCATGTTGATCTCCGGCTCCCTCATGCTGTGAGCTCCTTGGTCGCAGTCACATCATCTTGTGTAAATGAATTTAATGCATGACAAAAATATCACATAGCATGCATTACAAGAAATATATCATGTGGCAAAACATATTGCATACACTAGTTTTTTTCATGAATAATTGATAGTGAGTGTATTTAAGGTATATATCTATCCACATTTTATCATTTTCTACCCTAATTAGGCCTAAGTTATTTTTCTAAAAACTGGATTCTGCTTAAGCATGTTTTGAAGACAGGTATCAAATATTAATACAAATGTATATGTCTCATTTTAAAAGATTTCTAAGGCATTGGCCATTGATATTATGCTATTAGTTATAACCACAATGAATTTTACAGTCATAGTGCAGTTTTATTCACAAGAGACTATCTATCTATTTATCTACCCATCTATCCAGGTATAAATTTATAGATAAATAAAACTTTATAGAAAGCGATAAAACCACTAATAAAATATATATAAACAATACAATAAGGCACCGAAATGTGAAAAGGATCTTAAATTATTTGCTTTACCCAGAGTATAGCAAATAAACTTTTCAAGATAGATATGTGAGTTTTATATATTCAAAACATCTCTAAAGGTATAATTAAACAGGGTTACTGATTGTCATGCTTAAATCATCTGTGAGAAATTTTATAACAAATATAAATGTGTTTTGCTTTGACAGAATCACAATTCCTACTTATTTTTCAAACAAAAAGTGTTTACTGAACATTCTGCACAGCAGAGATTTAAAAGAGAATAAAAAATGATACTAAACATTTGGATCCAGAAAACAGATTCCGTGTGATAGATGTCAGGGATGTTCTCGGATGAAGAGGTCTATTTTGTGTGTCTTAAACATAAACATTTTTATCTTAACTTCCCCCCTCAAAATTTCTAAAATATTTTAAAACATTTTTTAAAAGAAACAATATGTATGAGAGTATATGAGGCAGTACAGGCAGCGGGTGAGATTGTGCTTTGTCGTGAGAGCGGGTGAGGGGGATTTAGTGCTGGAAAGTGGTAGTTAGGCGAGACACGTACACCAGGTTAAGAAATCTAAAGCAGAGGGAAGCGACTGGAGGATTTGTGAACATATACGTGTACTAGAAAATCTGAGCTCAGTGTGAGAAGTAGAATTAGTGCAGGAGAGACATGAGGTAGCAATAAGGCTAATGAGAGAGATGCTAGCTTTTCTGATTCAGTCTTTCTAGTTTCCCACAGTAAAACAAGTGAAGGCTCATGCGTCCTCATTCGGTTGTATGCCAAGGGTGGGATACTGCGAACAGTTTAATCTGAGGAAAGGTAATAAACAAGTGGATACATTGCCTATGGAGAAATTTAAAACAATAATAACACCAACTAAAGTTATTTCTTCTTTTTATTATTCATATGAGCTGACAATGCTAAATGATATTAGAAAATATATCCAGTTAACGTGAGTCCTAAACAATTACAGCAGTTAGAGTTTAGTTTCAGCAATGTAGAGTAAGTTTCATGTTATTGCAATTGTATTACTTACCCTAATAAACATTAATACTTAGAATTCTCGTGTGGAGGTTAATACAGAGAATTTCTAATTATGTAGACACCTCCCGATGCTCTGAGACTCAGCTATAAATGTTCATGTTGAGAGTAAGTTGGTAGGAATTCATAAGTGTTTGACTTTCTATCAGTGCATTTGGTTTTCCACCAAAAACATATTATATAATATAATGCTTTTTATTCAAGAGCAGTCTCATTTTTTTCTTTTATGAGTTATCTTAACCATCCCCTACCCCCTGCAATGTGGTGTTTTAAATGAGATTAATCAAAGGCAAAATCTATTCAGTAATAGCCAGAAATAGCCTTGAAAAATATGCAGTGAAACACTAAGCTTTGAAATCATTCTTTGACAGTTTGTGCATGGAAAATGTGGAGTAAACCATTAATTATGAATCACAAATGTGAAGAAATGGAGCCTTCCAAAGGAAAGTGGAATCAAAGAAAGAAAAATGCCAGGGAATTGACAAAAGATGTTGATCTTATTCAGCCAAAGGCATCAATAGAGAAATATTTTATTCCCTTGATAATATTTCTCAAGAGCTAGATACTCCTTCTTAATTAATGACTCAAGAATACCAATGTTTGCTATCAGTCATTTTAAAATAAATTTCTAGAAGAAAAATGACTTCAGGAGTTTTAATAGGTATGATTGAAATTTATGATGTGTTTTTGTTTAAGCCATTTTAATGGAAAATTTGGGAGAGCAGAAAAAAATGAATACTACAATATATTTCCAAACAGGATTTTATGAGTTTGTAAAATTTATTAAAACTTTTCTTAACATATGTATAAGATACTTCATGTGAAAAACTACTTTTGAAAATTAAAATATATTTCAAAATTAAAATTAACAAGAGGCTTTCTTTAACAATAAGGAGAGAAATAGACTGACAATTCTGCATGTAACAGCTATTAGACATGAAGAAGATCAAATTTAAAGATTTCATTCATACATTTGTACAAGTAAAGCTCAAAATGTAATCAGAATGATTTTATTAATACAATAAAGTATTAATAAAGGACAAATGGACAAAAACTAGGGGGGGTTGGAAATGGGAGGGAGGTGGAGAGGGCTCGGGGGTGGCCTGGGATGGGAGTAAAAGACAGAAAACTATACTTGAACAACAATTAAAATAAAATTATAAATAAATAAATATATATATAAGCATATCTTTTTCTTTCTCAAACATCATACATAATGCAATTAAAAAATTATAATTCATTATTTTGCTTTTTAATTTTTATGCTTCCTATCATGATTTTATACATATAAAGTTTAACAAAATAAAATTCTCACTGTACATTTTTCTGGCCATTGCTGCCACCTATTTCATCTTATTATTATTCCTAAAAACTACTATTATCTTATTTTATTCCCTTGATAATAGTAGATAAGGGGGATGTTTAACAAAATGACCCACTCCAGCTGTCAAGTAAGCCAGACATTCCACTGCCTTCATTAGACCTCCAAAACCTCATTTAGAGTCTAACCTCATGCGAACTTCTGGGAACATTTAAATAAATTATATCATGGATTTGTTGTATAAGTTGAATGCAAGGAATACTAAGGAATCATTATATATTTTGTTAGTTGTGATAATGGCCCTGAGATTATATGAAAAATGACTATATTTTTTATAGACAAACAATGAATGAAATGCTGAGTTCTGAAATTTACTTAGAACTACTTTCTGAAAAAGAAAAGGAGGAAATGTTTGTTTGGGGGTTTATTATCCTATTCTCTTTACCTATTTACTGAATATAATTTTTCATAATAAAATAGTCAAAGAGCTTATCTTGATATTTTGTCCCAGGTTGATATGTCATGTCATTATATTTTCTGAGAGAAGGTAACCTCCAGCATGACTGAGTGAAAGAAAATTACCACCTTTAACCACCTTACTAGCTCTTTCACTCTCTGCTTTCCTCTGTTGTCTGTGTCTATGAGTTATGCATATATGTCCTTTGGCTAATCCTTTCACCTTCTCCCAAAACACCAAACAGAAAGAATATATGCACCCTTATGTTCATAGCAGCATTGTTTACAATAGCCAAGACCTGGAAACAGCCCAAGTATCCATCAGTAGATATGAGCAGCAAAAATGCTGCAGTACATTTATACAATGGAACACTACATAGCCATAAACAAAAAACCTTTTGTGACAGCATGGATAAACCTGAAGATTATTATGCTAAGTGAAGTAAGCCAGTAAGAAAAAGATAAATACCATATGACCTCACTTGTATGTGGAATCTCAGAGGCATGGAAACATGGAACAGACTGACAGCTGTCACAGGGAGGGAAATGGGGAGACTGAACGAGAAAAAGTTCCTAGATTTTTAAAACAATTCTTAGTTAGAAGACTGGCAAGAGGTTTTTAAAACATATTTCCATAGGGCAAGAAATAATTTGCAATTACAAATTATTTGTAAGTTGGGGCCTAGAGTCAGGAAGTAGTTAGTCTGAGGATTGATCAAGCTGAGAAAAATGGTAAGGCCATCTTGGTCAGTAGCCTATCATTACAATGGGGAACTGAAAAATAGAACTCTTCCAACATAGTTGTTACCTTTAAATTTCTTCATATTCTTTAAAGAAACTCAGTTGATAAGATTGGCCCTATTTACCAAAAAGTATGGCTTTTTTCATTTAATACTTTTTTAAAATCAAGGCACATTTTTAAGATTCAGGCAGTTATCAAATGGTCCTTCTCCAAGCCCTGTCATAACTAGACAGGAGTGAAAGTGCAAGGGAAGAACACATACATGTGTTCAGTGTCAGAGGACCTTTATATGTGAGGAACTCTTTCAGCCAAATTCCTAGTTCATATTTCCAGGTTGCAGTTATCTAGTGAAACTACCTGGTATCAAACAAATGAAAAAAGATAGTGGAAGCATTTGGTCACAATACAGAACAGAGAAGGGAGGATGAGTGCTAATAACTGGGTCTTGTGGGGACAGATATTAAAATATTGAAAGAGATAAGCTATGTCTGAGTCAACTAATATTGGGAGTATTGATGAACAAAGGGTGATGATATAATGCTATGAAGAGTCTCCTAAATGTTGACCAAATCATACTTTTCTACCTGGATACAAAGCTAAACTATTTCCCCCATCACTACCACCACCACTGTGTAGGTAGCTAAGAGCATATGATAAGATTTTGGCCTATAGAATGTGGACTGAAATGATGTACCTATCTTCCAGGTCTGTTGTTTAAATTTTCTTTCTCTCATTTACTCTTTGATGACCAGCCAGATTAAGATAATACTGTGGAGAATCCCATCTTCCTGAAAAACACTGGAGGACATTGAAACCACTTCATAGAAGAATAAAGAGCAAGATGGAGTCATGTTCTTCAACTTGGGAAGAGCAATACATACATTGGTTGTGTTAAGTCATAGAAATCATTGGTTACTTATTTTGATAAGATACTGAGTTCATAGTTCTTGAGCTAAGGTGAAAAAAATAAGGCTGGAAGTTTTTGTAAAATGAAGCCACAAAAATGGAAATACATGATATCTTTAGAAAAAAGAGAAAAAAAACAATTATCAAAACTAAAGCTTTGGGAAATACCTAAAATTAGGAAACAAAGTAAGTAACTGGAAAGGAAGAAAGCAATTTGATTATGAAAGAAAAATACAATAACATAATGTCATTAAAAATGAAGTAGTAGAGATTTTGTAAATGAGGTTCTAAAGTGAATAATTGAAATCTAGGAAAACATGGTTAAATATTTACATGGGACATTTTGAAATTTTATTTTCAATGTATTCTTAAATTTGTTGATGACAGAAGGCATTTTATTTTGTTCTCATTTTAGGAAAGATGAGGATTACTCGGTAAACAAAGACAACATAATTAAAATTGTGTCATACAACTCTTTAGAACAGTTTTTAATGAGAATAAAATACAATGAAAATTTAAGCAAAATATATTTTTGAATAATTTTTTAAATTTGTTTTATGTCAAGCTACATGCCAGATACTTAAGGGAGTCAATGCAAGTTAAATTAGACAGGGTTACTGCCCTCTTGTTCCATGGAAATTATTAGCTATATTTTTATATATCAAAAAGGAAACTTTTGCTTGTATAATTATTAGACTAAAAATATTAGCAAGGATGCATCTTAACTTCCAGATAGTGATAATGGATACATGAAAGGAAGGTTCTGCAATTTCTTGCAGTTGTGGACTTTGAGTCTGAAATAATTTACCTAGTTAGAAACTCTGGAGAATATTCCTGAATAATTTCTAGGATGTTACTATATTCCTGAAATGAAAAGTAAAATTTTAAGCAAAAGTTATTTTTCTTAAAACAGGAAAAATAACTTTTTTTAAGTTATTTCATGCCTTCATCAAATTTTCAAAATGTCCATGATTCAAAAAGATCAAAAACCACCATTATAACCCAGCTTTATCCTTTTTCAAATGAGGCATGTGAAATCCAGACCAATGACATGTCTTATACGACACGAAGTCACACCAGTATTAAATATAAAATTAAAACCAGAATCTATGCTTTCTCATGTACAGTTCTTTATTTTTTGTGTATTCTGTCCAGTATCTGAAAAATGTTAGATACAGACCTACTGTACTTTAATCAGTGGTTGTCCGGGAGCGGTGCCTTGGGGAAAATGACGTGACTAGTGACTGTTCCCTTTTTTAAAAATAAAATCTGAAGAAATTTTTTCCAAAAAAGAATTGGCATAGAATTTCATTGTCCCTAGCCCCAAAAGACAAATCCCACTGAGATGTGAACAGTACATCTCAAATTTTCCCCATTTTTTGGGGACTCAAAAAATTTTGAAAACGTTTGGGGAAAGGGAAAATTGGCTTCCTGTTAAGTGACCCATGTTCCAGGGGGACTTCACTTTTGCTGGGATATGTTATGTTCTATGTGCACATATGAACCAGAATCTCTGCAGAGTTTCTAAAGTTCAAGAACAGTGCTTGATAAAATCTTGACTTTTATTAATTTATCTCAATAAAAGCCTACTGGACCTTCAAAAAGAAAAAAGAAACAGAATATTAGTATGAAATTTCAACTCTGATGACTTAGTCATAGTCATACTGCGAGGTGGGAGATGTTGTTTTCCGTTCTTTAAGCTCTTAAAGCTGTTATTTTCTGTTGCTTCCTCTGTAAAGATGTTTGGAAGCCATTCTACTCTGCATAATCTTTTATATGTTTGAGGATAGTTATTAAATCTGTCTAGGACTTTCAGGCAAGATTTTCCCCATTCTTCTACTCTTTCTTCACATATTAAAATTTCCATCATTCTTGTATTTGCTTTCTTACAAAAACCCTTCAAGTCTTCTTCACACATTTTTATATTAGATAACCACAAATAGAAGATAGGATAAAATCCTAGTAAAATATGCAATTCATAAATCAGTTTTTATTATTTATTTTCTACTTCTTTAAAAATTTCACTGATGCAATTACTTTGCTATCTCTAAAGTTGAAAGAACATAAGTATTCATATAACTCAATGAAATAGTTGAAAATATTTTAACACAATTTTTTGAGATTTTTATGGAAATTATTAAGTGTGATGTAGTTAAAAAGACTAGGATATGGAACATTTTAAACTGATATGAAATATTCTCTCCAATGATAATTTAATATTTAACATTAATAATGTTATCTTACTCTATGAATCCCCATTTTATTCTTAAAATAGAGTATAAATACAGAAATTAAATATTCTTTTTAAAAGCTAAATATAATAATGAATTAGATATAGTGAATTTCAATTTCCTGGAAGTGTACCTAAAATTATAATTTCTCATAAAAATTTAACATGTCATTTGAAATACATATTAACATTCTTACTCAAGGTATTCATTTATATGAAAATATATAACATTGGTAATGAGATTCATTTTATCCTTTGTACACACCTTACATTGGCTTTTTCCCCAGTGTTTACAATGCTAGTGTTGAATTCCCCCAATAACATACTTCAGTGCTTTTCTGTCTTATTTAACTGTGAAACTCCTGCTTCAAAGAGAATTCTCGATGATCAAAAGGTTAAAAAAAGGTAAAATCAATCTTTCTCTAATTTAATGAGTTGATAGTTCAGAATCTTATTTTATTTTTTAAGTATTTTTCTTTCCTACCATTATTATTTCTCTGGAGAGTTTAATTTTTAAAAATTCACATGGGAATATATATTTATAAGAAGACTATGCAGGCTATTTTCTGTATCTTTATCCAGGTATAAACTATATTCTCTACAATCTATTTTAATATTTTTAAGACATAAACTGTGTGTGTACTTGAGTGTGTGTGGTGATATGTGCATATCTTTCAGCCTTAATATATAGGAATAATAATATTGACTCTAAAAATGTCACTTTTATTTTCCACAATCATATCATTTCTTTGCCTAGAGATAATTTATCTCTAGAAAACATTTTGTAAAAGTTTGGTTCTTCGTGCTTCTGCTATTGCAAACCCACTTCCTCTCAAGTCTGAGAAAAATAGGTGAAGAAGACATTGGAACACGCCAGTGCCTTATTAAAATAACACATTCACATATCCCAGAATCTCATTCATTTGCAGCTTTGTTTATTTTATTTATGTATTTGCTTATTTCCACAAGTTAATTTAAAATACATTTACTAGTATATTATGAAGGATCCCAATAAATAATTGAAACTACTACTGTTGGAAATAGATGTATTTTGTAGTCTGAAATATGCATTGTGCAGCTTTTGGAGGAAATGAGAATGCTATCTTTTCTAGATAAAGAATAGTAGTCACATAAGTTAAGGTCTGACTTACAGTATGATATAGCACAAGGTAGCATAATATGTCACAGTAACAACACCGGGTGTAGTGTGCCCCTGTGCTATAAACTTTGAATTGTTTTATTGATAACCTAGCAATGTGAGCATGAGTATCTGGTTATAATTTAATATGAACAATGTTTCTGCAGGCATTTTCACAGTGGAAACTTTTATTGATAGTTGAATATAGGTTTATGCAAGGCAGATAAATATAAAACAACAATGATATGTTACTTCATAGTTTAGTGAGTAATATATTAAAAATATTTTTCCAAATGCAAATAACTTTCATATTTGTTATGCCAAAAGACATGTAAATATTTGTCAATATTGAATTCAGTGAGTGTGTTTTTACATGTGATTTTTCCCACTGTTCTGGAAATACATTGATTTTAACAAATTTAATTCTTTATCCTTAAATTACATATATTTTATTGAAATAACTGAATTAATCAAAAGAAAACACAGCTTGGCAGTTGCAAGTTGTATAAGTTTAAATATATATGAATACCTAGCACAGTTTCTGAAACACAATAGAAACATTTTAATTTCCCTTCTTCTTGATTTTAAGTTTATGATTTACCTTCTCAAATATTTTTTTAAAAAATGTTATTTACTCAACCCATAAATTCTCCCTTTATCTTCAAAATTAAAACAATTCCTTTTTCTTGGATTATCTCATACAATTGTCATTTCTCAGAAATTATTTCACAAATTTTAAATTATATGTTTTTTCTTTCATTTGTTAATCAAGTCATGAATATGTTTTGTATAAATATTTCACTCTAAGTACTATGGGAGACTTGGAAAACACAATATCAATAAGAAAAATACACTTCCTGTCCTCATGGGCCTTACATTTCAATGTAAACATGCAAATAAATAATATACTTCAGAAAATACCATGTGCTTTGAGAACCAAACAGAAGTATTGGTCAATGAATGACAAGAGGCACAGCCACTTGGTTAAGATGTTGAAGGAAGGACTCTTTGAGGTGGTGACAACTCTTGTAATGTTAGTGACAAGCCACAGGAAAATCTGGACAAAGACCATCAGGGTAAAGGAAACAACAAAGTTAATGCCTTAAGTTTGGGAGCACCTTTGATTTGGCAAAAAAAAAAGAAGTCAACCAAGTTTAGTGTGTATTACAGGAATAGGCTTTCTACTTCTGTCCTTGTCACCCTCCTTCAGTTATCCAGACAAGCAAAGTTTGTTTAGAAACATCATCAGATGCTTCATTTGGCTAAAGAACTGCAGTTTCTTATTTCAAAAGTAAAATAAATTTCAAATGATTGACCACAGCCTGAAAAGCCTGGTCAATCTCCATCCCATCTGACTATCATTATCATGAGTATCTTCACTCAACAAGACCCAATCATACTGACACAGTGGTCAAGGGTAGGACATTAACGCATGCATCCAGCCATTTATCTGTTTGCAGCCGGTAGTATTTTTGAGGAAAAAAAATAGACTGATGAAGATGACAAGCAGTGGTTAGATTTGAGATATAATCATCACAGCAGCTATTCTTTAGAGTTGTAACAGAAAAAGAAACCAGGATGTGTTCAAGACTTTTGGTTGAGAAACTAGGCAAGAGGTGCAAGGTGAGCAGGTGTGACCTGGGTAAAACTGAATATATTATGGCTCATGCAACCCCTCCCAATATACACATTTTTCACCATTACCAGAAAAGTTACTTATTTTGACATCTTTTTGTATTCTATGACCTACATTCTTCGTACCTAAATAGATAATCAGTAATCAGATGTAGTTGAGTATAATGTCTTAATACTTTTTGTGTCTGTTCTCCTCTCCAGAATTATGTATTACCTGCTGTACATACACTGACTCCATTTTAATCCTCTCCTTGAGTGTTCTTTCTAAAATGCAAATCCAGCTATGCCATGTCCTCCGTAAAATCTTTTGTAACTTGTTACTATCATACCTTTAGAATCAAATATAAACTTGTAAAACAGGATCTACATGTGCCTCTCTCATAAAGCTTCTGCTTCTACCTCCAACCTCTCTTCTGCTAGGTCCTATCTAGGACTTCCTGCCTTAGCTATTCTAAAAATTGTTGTAGACTTCTAATGCTGCATGTTTCATCATCTTACTACTATTGTTCTTGAATTGGACGCATTCACTGTAGAAGACTCATTTCAATAGCATTCCCTAAAAGGTCCATCTGCCCCTTATTGATCACAGAGTCTTTTGCAAACCCATTTGTCATAGTACACTCTTATTTCTCTCTTGCTTTTTTGATTGCAAGAAATTGAGGTCAGTGGTGACAGAGATGAGTGGTGCAAGAATACAGATGGTATAATTATGAAGAGGTAGTTCTCATGGGGATTTAAAGATAATAATTCACAGAGAACCAGACCTTGTGGAGATTAACACTGTAGCTAGTTCTGGATTCAAGGTCACTATGGCAAGCTTCCCTATATAAATTTGTGTCTGTTTATTCTCCCTTGCTCTGTACGACTTATTTCCATTTTAAAGTCGTGTTACTATCCTTCAAATTTTTTTAAGTTTCTTTCCCTCTCCTCTTAATACCCTCATAAATTTCATATGCACAAAACTCAATATGCCCTTCTCTAGTCCTAATGCTTCCTGCATAATTGACAAATCGTATGTGGTTTTAGTTCAAATTTTGGAAAGATAATCTGAAAAACCCAGCTACTTTTGATATGAACCATGTTACAAGACCTACATAGTTCACAAGGCAGCATCTACATTTCTTGTTCTTCATCATTTATTTTGGATCCAGAGCTGCACGGGATAAATCAAGGCTGCCCAGGTAACATGGGCTGTGATCAAAATGTCTCTATGGTAAGGAAGCATGGCTGAAATGAGCACCAATCCAAAACATGTCATTCTCTATTTATTATGTGTGCTTTTACTTTTCTAATACTTACAGTATCCATTATAACTATATTTGCTAAATGTGACCTAATCATCATATGTAATCACCATAATCACCCTCATCCTCACCTCAAAAAAATTCTGATTAGAAATACAAGGAAACCCAGAGGCAAGGAAATGAAACCTCCTTAAAGGGACTTGCCAGTCTTAGAGTCTAGAACTTCCGAGCTGTGTTCATGAATGTCCTATTGCAGTCACAACCCCATATTGACATCAGTTCTAATTTCTATGAAGCATAAGTAATAAGTAGTAACTAAAACTGCCATTGACAGCTTAATTACAACACTGGAATAAGAGCAGAAAAACTGCAGTAGTAAATCTCACTTATCAAAGTATTAAAAATGGATAAAGGATGGTACAAAATATTAGCTTCTGTTTCTATTATTTATCCATTGCTGCACACACACAAAAAAATATCACACAACACTGTAGACAAAAAAATTGTTATTTGTTTCATTCATATATCTGTAGTTTGGTCAGGGCTTGGACAGAATTCAGTAGAGAGCTTGTCATTTACACTGGAGCTGAAGGAACTTTCAAAACCATTAACTCACATAGGTGGCAATTTAGTACTCGCTATTACCTGGTACCTCATCTATACTGTAAGCTAAAACTCAGAACACAACTTTTCCATGGAGTTTCTGTCCTTTTTCAAGAACATGCATCCCAAATGGCATGGTAGATGGGACTGACATTTTTGTGCAATATGCAGAGGCAATCACAAAGAGCCATTCAGTTTCAAGGGGAGAGGACATGGACCCTATGATAGGTCACATTGTAGAAAGAACATATGGAACAGATATTTGTTGTGGCCATCATTGGAAACAACATTCACTACAATGGTTTTGACTTCATACTCCACATTCCAAAAGATATTACTGACACCTCTCATTCTCATTATAAAACAACCAACCATTTGTTAGTGCTAATAGATTTAATTAACTACTTAATCACATAGTGAATATTTTTCACATTTGTTTCTTCATTTATGGATAACATGTTTTATACTCATGCCTATAAATGGCATACTGAAAAGAGTCTCAATTCACTCTTGGTATGAATCACACACAGAATAATTATCATCAGGTTTAGAATATTTGGCAATTCAACTTCTTCCCAAAGATAACCCCATGCACAAGGATTATAAAGTCTTCCCATCACTGTTTACTTAAACAATGACATAAATAGGAATTTCTTAACAGATTCCTAGGCCAATTAAACATACTTACCTATCATAGCCATCAAAAGATCAAATGTGACCCAGATACTAGTAGGAAATAAAACACTATTCGAAGTGCAGGGAAAAATGGCCCATTATAGCTTCTCTAGCCAAACTCAATTTAATGACCTTTCAGAAATTCCTACACCACTCAAAGTCTTTACATAGATTTAGTTTCTATTTCTGTGAAAGAAATATTTCTTGGCTACTATCTCTATTAGCACATTTTCATATACCATTAATACGTGCCAATAAATTGAATACATTGGTGATGTATCAACTTCCTAAGTGAATTATTATAACTATGAAGTGGAAGTCTGGGTAATAGTGTATGAAGTTTGACCACTGAGGTGGATAGAGCTGGAGGGATGTGGGCTGGGGATGAAGCAAGAATAAGCAGCTTCCATTCCAGAGGTAAATGGGAAAGCAGGCATTAAGATGAACATATCTAGAATGATATAATGAAGCTTGTATCTTCAATACCTGGTTTCTTATTATATCACATCTCTTTTGCATTCAGGGTACATGTCTGTTTCATATTCTTTACATTATTACGGCACACTCCATGCATATAATATACATTAATAAATGGCAGAATGGAGGAACCAATGAGTTATATTCTTTATTATGGCCACTATGACACATATTATTGTAAAGAGAGCTCATGCAAACTCTTATTTATAATAATATGAAGCCAAATTTCAAGCACTGAGTCAGGCATTGTGTACATAATGGAAAAGAAATAATCTGTGAGGCAACTTGCTTGTATAATTTATGAATCAATTATTTAAATCTATTCTAGTAAACATTTTCAGGAGATATTTGTGCATCAATCTGCCTATTAAAGAAAAATATTTTAAGCATAATAGCTAATCAAGAGCCAGACATAATACTTTCCACTTAAATGCATGTTTATGAATTGATAACATGGAACACCTTGTATAAAACAATGAAAGGCTAAAATAGGAACTAAACAAATTGGTAATAAGTTTTGAAAAGATTCTGTTCACATACATACTCTAAATGTTTTAAAACATATAACATGGTCAACTTAGTTACATATGAAGATGGGGACACAGAAGTATAAGAAAGATAGGGTGATTAAGACAAGATGATATGGATAAATTAGGAGTATTTTGTGTGTGTGTGTGTGTAGCTAGGTTTTGAAAGTGGAAAGAAATTACATTAGAATACAAAGTAACCACAATAAAAAAATTTCCTAACAAAATGATGCACAAAATACCACATACTACCTATTTTTCTTTGTTCTTTTTTAAATGTATTTCTCTGTGTAGAACAAAAAATGGCCATGGAATGCAAATCTTAGCAACAGGGGAATAATTTACATTATGTTTCATATAAAGATTGGAATACTGTCCAAAACTGGGACCTACATAGTTGAATGGTGAACATGAGATGGAAATCCTGACCCACAGCATTATAACTGTATGAGCAGCATGACTATGTACTCCTGGAGAAGACACCAACAGCTTTATCTTGACAATTACATTTTAACAGATATTGTCCTTCCAATGTGAGTCTATTTTAACAAAACATCACTTCTGTTGATGCAAAACATTCATAAGTCTCAGAATCTTCTAGTTCTAGTCATAGTAACTGTCCATCCTGAAGCCTAACAGGACTTCATCATCTTCTGCTGTGGACCTTTTCTCATGCTGAAATGATACCTTGTGTTTGAGGGATTATGGCACATGAACTCTTAGATGTGCATGTGATCATTCTACTGGTATGGTAAACCCCGGGAAGACTTGCAGAAGTAAAAACACTTGCCA
Source organism: Tonatia bakeri (assembly GCA_004024845.1). Taxonomy (NCBI): domain Eukaryota; kingdom Metazoa; phylum Chordata; class Mammalia; order Chiroptera; family Phyllostomidae; genus Tonatia; species Tonatia bakeri. The sequence continues at coordinate 54,298 of PVIA01003335.1, forward strand.
CCCTACAGGGAGTTTAAGACTGATCCTTTAAACCTACCGCAGCAAAACCGCAATGTGTGACATCATTGTATACTTAGCTATGGATTTCCATATGTTTAATGAAAATCTCTGATAATCAGCAGTACAACAGAGAAATGTCTACTTGCCAACAAATATCTGTTTACCAAACTTTATCTATTAAGTTTCCATCTCAGCGCTTTCAGGTAGCATATGAGGCCTGTCCAGTAAGTATCCAGTCACACACTATGGAAAATAGAGACATTTGTTGAAGAAGATACAAGAAACATTGTATATAGGACAATGTTGCCTCCAGTTCCTTCAAAGTAAGCAGCTTGGGACCTCACACAGTTCTCCCAGTGTGTCTTCCACTGTTCAAAACAGGATGCAAAATCCTTTGTTGGATTCATCATCAGCCGCCCTATCAAATTTTTTCGAATCTCATTAATGGTCTAAAATCTCTTCCCTTTCAAAGGTGATTTCAGTTTTCGAAAAAGACAAAAGTTGCAGGGCACCAAATATGGGCTGTAGGGAAGCTGAGTCACCCGGGTGACTTGATGTTTCACCAAACGTCTCTGCACAAGACGCGAGGCGTGAGTGTGCACATTGTCATAATGAAACTGTTAATCACCAGTTGCCCACAGCTGTAGTGACTTTCATTGTATTGCATATCTCAACCTATGAAGAACGTTGAGGTACTACTCCTTGTTAATTCTTTGGCCATGAGGGGCATACTCATGATGGACAACTTCTTAACCAAAAAAACATTTACCATGTTCCTGACCTTCTTGCACCTTCTTCGGGTATGGAGTACCAGGCAACTTACATTAAGGTAGTTGGAGATGTTATCGGGACAACTGGGACTTTGTTTCCAGATCATAGCAGTAGACCCATGATTCATCTCCAGTTATGATCTTGAGGGAATCTTGTTCATTTGTAGAAGTTTAAATCAAGTCATTAACTGTAGCCCAATGTTCTTTCTGCTCTAGTAGCAGAAGCTGCAAAACAAATTTTACCATGACATGTTTCACGTCAAGATCCTGCAACAAAATCTCAGACTTAGTTTTTGGAATCCCCAGACCAGCTTCTAATTCTTACACTGTCAGCTGCTGATCTTTGTTGATTGCATCTCACCCACATTCAATTTTCTCTGGTGTTTGGTTTGTTGCAGGCCTTCTGGGCCGTGAATCACTTTCAGCAGATTTTTGACCATTTTGAAACATTTGTGCCACACTTTTATTTGAGCTGCACTCATTGCATCATGCCCAAAAGCCTTCTGAATCATCGGAATAGTTTACACAAAGGAATGTTCAAGCTTAATGCAAAATTTGATGCAGATTTTTTGTACTAGTCACTCAGTCATTTTGAATGTGACAGCCACAGAGTACACATGCCCACTCAAGAGTTTCTACTGCCCCCACTGACTGGTACAGTGAAGTCGTCATTGCTCACATATGTTTATTCCAGTCCAGTCTAGTTCATTCCAGTCTTGGCTGCCAGGTTACATTGATGTTGTACAAACTGTTCTCATCATTTTAACAATGGCTGGACTTTTTCTTGACAAACCTCATTGTACACACATATGTATATTTGTGTGTGCTTAAATGTATATATTTAATTTTATCTTAGATATATTTCCTAACATACAGGTTTGGACAAAAAGAGGTTTATAGTTGTGAAACACAGAGTTTATTCTTGTAGTATTATTTATTAATTATTGTATTATTTTCCACGTGAGCAACTTTAAACCTACGTTGCCACACCTTGTATGCATACCTTAGAGATTCCAGTTCATCTGTAGCAGAATTTCTGATTTATAGAAACTGCGAGATACTAAATATGTGTTGTTTTAAAACACTAAATTTGCAGTAGTAATTTGTTATGAAGCATAGAAATTAATACACTGCCACATTAGTGTGCCTGCGGCTTAAGTAGAACACTTCAGCACATTTCAAGCTTACAAAATCAGCAAATGTTTAAAAAATAGCTTTCATGTTTAATAATCATTTAACACTTAATGGAGAGCTATTTAACAAGGAAATTTGTTTATTTATATGTTTTATGCACTGGATCCATTAAGATGAGCATCAAAGTAGAAAAAGAAAAGAAGCTATTCTCTCCCCCCTATTTATAATCCTTAAAAGCTGTGGTTCAAAAGCAGCATTGTGAATCACAATCATTTGGAAAAGTTATTAAAAAGTTAGAAAACTAATTAAAACTGATTCACAACCCCATACTATTTGGGTGACTAAATGAGTGTATCCATGTAGTCTATCTTTAAACATACCGGGGAGTGAGCAAGTAAGAACTGGTGTCCCTCCTCAAGCAGAAGTAGCCTGCTGTAGTACTGTAGAAGCAAATCTGATAGATTTACTTAATTTACAGTCACTACTTTAAAGGCACTAGTTCCTGGAAGACAAATTGTTGTCTGACATTCAAGAATGTTCACAGCATGGCTTCACATACCTTCCTAACATCTTGTTCTGCATTTGAGATATACCAAATATTTAACTCTCTAAACAGGAAATAAAACTTAATGCTATTTGTTCTATGATCTTCTTGCAATGCCCCTTTTTACTTTGTCCACTGGCCAGATTTTTCCTTCAAGTATGACACCCTAGGCTGATATTGTGGACATTTCTTTCAGGCTGCAGTTATGCTACTGAAATGATATTTTTTTAGCGCCAAGAATGTTGTGCTGTGTATATTTATATTTTTTCATTTGACAATTTTTTGAGGTTGAGGTCAGTGTCTCATTTATCTGTATATAACTAGTGCTTAGCAGATATTTCTTTCATCTATCTATCTATCTATCTATCTATTCATCTATCTGATTTATCTTTATACTGCTACAGAGTAAATGTCAATGTAGTCATCATTCTTAATAGATAATTATTGAATCAATAGATGTAAAAATGTATTTAATTTAAAACATCTTCACCAAAATAATGAGTACTTTAAATAAAATTTTTATTCCATAACAGCTTCTGTAAATGTGGTGGTTAACTTTATCTGTTGATTTAGTTAGGCTATGGTGCCCAATTCCTAGTAGTAAATTTGTGTAGATTCTGCTGTAAAGGTAGTTGGAGATGTTATTAACATTTCTACAAAAGCATTACCTTCCATGATACAGGTGGGCCTCATTCAATTGGTTGAAAGCTGTAAAAGACTGAATATTAGAAGGGATTCTTCCTCAAATTTCTAGCCTGTTTGTTCACCCAACAATTTTGGACTTAAGATTGCAACTTTAACTCTCACCTGCATATCAAGCCTGCTAGTTAATATAACACATTTCACAAATACCAGCCCCCATAACTGGATGAGCCAAATGGTTAAGATAAATCATTCTTTAGGTAGATTAGATACATAGATAGAGATGTATGCATACATAGAAAGAGATGGATAGATAGATAGATATAGATAATAGAAGTAGATAGCGATATCTCTTAATAGTTATGTTTCTCTGGAAAACTTCAATAGAGTGAACAAATTTTATTTAATGATGGCATAATATTAACCCTGTCCTAACAATTGTCAGCTCAACAAAAAGTTTAAATGTCTTTCTCATCCTTTTATTTTGAATCTTAAATAGTATTTTTAATAATATTTATTCTTTGATTTTTAAAAAAATACTTTTATTAGTGGGAGTAAAGTAAAAATTTCAGATTTATAAAATCTGTCATGGTGAAGAGTAAAAATGCAAAGCAAAGGTATATCTTTCTTACTTCTTAAAAACTTTTCTTATGCATTCATATTAATATGTAAATCTAAGCTTTGGATTGGAAAAATTAGGTGATTTAAAGATGTCATAATGAGATAAATTGCTCTCACAAAAGTTTTTTGCTCGTTAAATGAACAGCAATTTTTTTAGGACATTGCAATTAGTTCTTTGGCAGAATACCCAGGTGAAATTAAAGGAAAGGAATTATTTCTCTTAGTAGATAAATATACTGTTGAAATACTCAGAGGTAGACAGGGTAACAACCCACCCAAAAAAAAGATTCTTACCTTCTTATCACCAGAATCTGTTAATATGTCACCTCTATGGTAAAAGAAATATTGAAAATGTGATTAGATTAAGGCTCTTGAAATGTGTAAATAAGGCTTAATCCAATAAAACAAAATCACACGAATTCTTAAAAGTGGAGAAACTTTCCAATCTGTGATCACAGAGATTCAATTGTGGAAGAATGGTGAGCAAATAAAATGGCACTGGCTTTGAAGATGAATGAAGTTGACCACCACCTATGAAGTATGAGTGGCCTCAAAAAACTGGAAATATGGTCAAACATTGTCTGAAGAGCCTCTAGAATATAACGTAGGAGTTGCCAACACCATGATATTAAACCCAGTGAGGCCCGTGTCACACTTCTAACCTACAGAAATGCAGAATAATGAATGTGTGTTGTTTAAGTCACCAATTTGTAGTGTTTTATTAAAACATCATTAGAAACCTGATACAGAGGTTTTCAAAGTAATTGTGATATGAATACATAACTATAAAGTTATAAATACAAAAGAAAGAAATATATGGTTGACTTTGACATTGTCTTTCCAATGTTCTGCAGCATGGAAAGCCCAAAGCAGGCAACTCATTTGTTATAGAGAGTCCGTTTAAAACTTCTCATTCTCTTCGCAGTCCAAATAAAGTGATTTAGTACATCCAAAGTTGTTTGCTCACATCATTGACATCTTACAGTCATCAAGCAATAGTGAGAGCACTACTCAGATGGTGCAGTTGGTGACCAGACACAGTTGGAACTACCATGTTAATCTCATGAAGCAGACCATAGATTATTTAAGATGTGGGATGTTAATTAAGGAAAGATAGACACTTTGGACTTTGTAATACTATCTTCCTTTCTAGTCTACCTTGGCTGAAATTCTTGTCTTCAGTGTTTCTAAGGCATAGCTTTGTAATAGCATTGTCTACAAAGAGCCACGGATATGATATCCAAGGTGAACTGATAGCCTTAGAAGGTTCAGTGAGTTTGTGCATATCAATAAATAACCTGTTGGATTCTAAAAGAATGGTAGTGAGGAAAAACAATTTTTCAATAGTCTATCAATTTCATGAAAATAAGAAGAGATTTCTTGACTGTGAATGTTGAATCAATGACTAAACTATGAGTGATTCAATAAAGAAATCTTATTTTAGCTGCTCTGATAGAAAAAAATCTATCAATTTAAATTTACACAGAATTAACATGCTATAATTAGTAGACAAGGATATTAAACACAGTTATAATGATATTTTAGACATTCAAGTTGGTAGATGAAAGAAGGAACATTTTTACAGAGACATGTAGGTACAAAAGAGGCATGCATCAAACTTTATGTTAAAGGCTAAAATGTTGACTATGACAATACAGTGGATGGAATTATCATATTAGACATTGCAGAAGAAAAGAGTAGTGATTTAAAGATAGCAAGAAAAACTTTCTAAAACAAAATACTGAAACAAAAAATAGTAATAAAGGAAACAGAGATGTTCAGTAACTTCAAACTATCAAATACACATGCAATTAAATTCATTAAAGGAAGGAAAAGTAGAAAAATTACTCAATTAGGTTTCACAATGCAAATAAAAGCTTCACAGGGAAGTAATATATGTTAGTTCTGTTGACAGCACTTGGCCAGAACTACTTACTCATTGATCCCAGAAGTAAACCAGTTAGAATCTTATGTTTCAAAAAGTCCATTAACATTTGGTGAACAAGTTAATGACTACCACACATGGCATCCTTTGTTATCATATACTAAGTCCAAATCAAATTTTTATAGTGTATTATTCAGGAAGTTAGAGTAACACTAACTGCTATAACAAATAAATTCTACAATTTCTGTAGCTTAACATGTTCAGACCTATTCTTCTATCATATAAAAATTTGTTGCAAGTCTATTTTTTTACACTTATATTTCAGGATTTAAGCTATTTTCTTTTGGGGTCTCATATTATTCTTCATTCAGGCTTAAAGAAAAAGAGAGAATAGAAAAGGCATTTATCCTCCCTAATTCTCTTGACCTGGAAATAGCAAGCTGTATTTTCAATTACCCTCTACTGGACATGGTCCTGACTTATTGCAACAGGATTAAGGAATGTAGTTTTCACATGACAATTTTGTAGGAAGTGCACATCTTTTTGTTAGACAGCTATCTTTTAGAAAATCAGAAACTAAAGGAATTATTTCTTCAAAGACACCAAATACAATAGTATTTTTCCAACTAAAAGGAAAGATCGAATAACTACCATATAAGAAGTTTAGAAATGGAGCTGAAATACTTCAATACTTGCCCTTCTATTGGTACTTCTCTTTTCTATTTTTCTTTCATTGCCATCATTTTCTGCTCTGATTCTAGACCATCAGTTCTACTGATGTAGAAACTGGTCCTTGAAAGTCCAAGGCTTAAAATTTGAAAACTCTGTGCACCAGAGAAGTTATTCATGCTTATTCTTATTTCAAATTACAAAAGTCTTGGGGAACAGCTATAATTTGTTTGTTAGATCAAGTAATTATTGCTGGATCTCTCAATTTGAACCAAAGAACCAAACACAGAAGAATATGAGAGCTCTCTTATAAGCTATATATTTTTAACTATAGTACTTAAAAAGATAGTGATGTTTCCAAAAGAAAGAAAAGAGTTCATGTTTAGAGTAAATGGTAACAAACAATCATTTCTCTTTATTGATCTTTTCTCTCCCTTTTAAATGATTTCTCCCACTAGAAATCATTTAAAGAATGTTCGAATCTCTACCAGCCAATCACCCACTACCAAGCATTCCTGTTTATGCAATTCCACAGTTGAAAGTTTTTTTCAAGCTCTCTATTCCAATTTTTTTCTGTCATTGCAGATGGCCAGCCACCCCCCCCCCCACCCTTACTAGAAAGAAGTAAAGCTATTGGGCATGAACATTCCTGTTATTTTAGCTGTTACTATCTGTCTATCTAGCTCATTTATTATCTCATTTCCTTTAGTTTTAGAAGTTGAGGCACATCTCCGTACTTTTGAATTTTAGTATTTCTACATATACGCTTTAAAATCTCTCACTGCCTCTAGGCTATTCAGTTATTATCTAACTTCTTTTCTTACATTTTCAAGTTGTTTTTCTCTCTACATTGCATTTGACATAGTCTTATCAACATTATAGACTTGTTTCTCATTTAAGAAATGACACTTTATTCTATAATAATGGTAGACACCCAATGGGGCTGCACATTGCACTCACCTGGAGGTGACTGCTGCTACCAACAGCCTCTAAATCTATTGTAAAAAAGTATGGCCTGTTATTCAGAGTTCTTAAAGATTATTCCCATATGCAAATGTTTGAGACCACTGATATACAAAGGTCTGTTCAGAAACAGTACAGCTATTGTTAATACGATGAGAATGGTTTGCGTGGCACCTATGTAACTTGGCAGCTAAGGAGAGTGAACAATGACAACTTCACTGTCTACTAGTCAGTAGGGTCTGTAGATGCTGCCAAATGAGCATGTATGCTCTGTGGTTGTTGCATTCAAGATGACTGGGCAAGTAGAGCAACAAAGCTGAACAAAATTTTGCATTAGGCTTGAACTTCCTCCATGGAAATTATTCAGATGATTTGGAAGACATCAGCTACGGGCAACTGGTGATTGACAGCCTCATAAACACAATGCATCCACTAATGCATCACGTCTCTCACAGTGTTTTTGGTGAAACGTCAAATCACCCAGGTGGCTCAGCCCCCCTACAGTCCAGATTCGGCGTCCCACAACATCTGACTTTCCCCAAAACTAACACTACCTTTGAAAGGGACATGATTTCAGACCATTGATGAGATTCAGGAAAATATAATGGGATGGCTGATGGTGACTGGGGTACTGCGCGAGGTCCCAAGGTACATACATTGAAGGGAACTGGGGAGGCATCATTGTCCTATGTACAATGTTTCTTGTATTTTGTATGTTCTTCAATAAATGTCTTTATTTTCATATTACATGGCTGGATACCTTCTGGACAGACTTTGCATATAATTTCTTTGCTAGAACCTGATTCACCCCTAATTTAGTCTCTAATGATACCTGTCAAATGGGATTAACAATAAAAAGTTTTGTTAATCTCCCTTTTTATCTGTCTTATAAATTAATTTCCTCTGTATATACACATTACCACCTCTTTGAGAAACTTATCTTTTCTCAGGACTATTTCACTGATTAATTAAATCTTGCTAAGCTTTATCAGCCCTCTGGTCAGTAAACCCTACAAACTATAATCCGGTTATTCTTTATAAATCACAGAACAGATAATATTTCACACCTTCTCAAAAACCATTTAGACACTGATTGATGTGTTCAACATAACGTTCAAATGCTTCAGCTGGGTTGCAGGACTATACTTAATAAGGCCACTATGTAAGTGTGCCTTCCCCTTCAGTCACTTACTATAGGACTTTTCCTCCATCCCACACTTCCACAGCCTGAGCCCTATGTCCTATTCAATTTATGTAAACCTACTTGGATTTCAACATTAAGATAAAGCATGAACTCCTCTATCCAACTTTTCAACTCCCTATTGCATAATCCAGAGGAAGCAGACTTTTTTAATGGAATTGTATTAAAAGCACTTACGGATTCAAGGATTATTGGCATAATACAATATTAACATGAATTTTTATGCTCTGCTTTTGCACCATGAATAAATATTTTGTATTTTTGCATAAGAGCTCTAAGTGTTGTTTTATTATCTGTTTATAGGTTAGTTTCATTCTCTAGATATTAAGACTCTTAAAGCCATGGATCACATATTATTTATTTATCACTGCATTGCATTTGTGTCCATTGAAATAGTCATGATGAAATGAATAGATACTAAGCCTGTGAAAATACTATTTCCATTTTAACAAGAGAAAACACAATAGGGGAAAGTAATGCCTTTCTGGTGATGAAATTTCAGGCCTCAAAAGACATGTTGTCAGTAATATTCTCAAATGTGATGATCATTTACCCTTGTCTAAGTATAAGTAATAGGCACACTTCCTTCAATAAGGCCACTATATAACCTTCATAAGTTTCTGTCACATGTCTGCTCCAGAACAGTGGCACCTACAGTGTGATCCCTGGACCAACAGCATTGTCATCATGGAATTTGTTAGAAACACAATTTCTTGGAGTACCCCTGGTCACACTTAATCAGACACTCTGGGAAAAAACCCAGCAACTCATGTTTCAAGGAGTGACTTAAGTATTTCTGATGTTCTAAAATTTGAGAGCCATTGTAAAGATCTGGGGAAGAGCTATTATTTGTTGCCTGCCTAATTTCTTCTGTTTATATCATGAGTGCTTCCAAGGAACGCAAGCCATGAACAGAAATTATCGCCAATGCACATCATCTGGCTGGCATAAGTAAGTTGCTTAATCTTCCCAACCTAAGTTTTCTCATTTATGTAATGGGGTAAAATTATTTATTATTACAATATATTACCCCTCTCGAGTTGCTATTAATATTAAATGTGTTAATCTACAGAAAATTTCTAACACAATTTATGAGAAAAAAACGCAAAGTCTGCTCAAAAAGTTTACATGCGTTGTTTCCCTTTTGATACTATTGCTGTTATTTTTATTGTAATTGCTATGGTATTATTATTAATATGACTACCGCCATTATTATTAGTTTTACAGTTTTTTTAAGTGCTGTGAAGTGATGTGTTTATTCTCAGAGAGCAGGTAGCAGGGTAGAAGATGTAGATTAATGAACTCACACAACAGTTACAAAATGAAAGCATGATTAAACTATGAATAAGTCTGACTATACCAGAGAATATAATTTTGTAATAAATATCACTAAATAATCTACCTTTCAAGGGAAGCTAAATACTCAATATAAGACATAGTCACTAAATAAACAAGAAGTTAGGTAATGGGGTAAAAACTACAGATACTGTTAAATGAAGCCAGGTTAGTGTCTTTTCAAAAAAAGTAACTCAACATGTCAAAATGGAAACAAGGTTAAAATAATTATACAATCCTATATGACTTATTGATGTTTTTCTTTTGCTATTTTGTAGGTATAAATGTCAACCTAAAGTGTGCAAAATAAATATTTTTTTTCTTTTTCCCAATGATTCAACTTGATTTCCATTGTGAGTGCCCATCACACTGAGATTTATGACTTTTGCCCCGTCACTCTGGTGTTCATCACCAGTGTCGAGGTGTGGAATATCCTGAGATTGTCTTCATGTCATCTGCTCTTCAGTCACAGATCCATCCATTCTGGTTTTCACTGAGATACTCTCCTCTCCTATCTGCAGGCTCCATTCACATTCATTGTCCTTCTGGGGATGGAAGTTTTTGGAATGTTATCTTTGCCCCTTATCTGTTTAATGCTAAAAATGCCAGTTCCCAGATATGGTGAACACAGAAAAGCCTAAATGCTTTGGTGTGACAGAGAGTGAACTATGGAGAAAACAAAAGAAGATACCTATATTTATCACACGCACAAATTCAGCCACATTTAAAAACATGACATGTTCTGTGTAATCTTGCAAGGCTTGAATCATATGTCTTTCTCAAATTCACCTTCAGTCGGTAGTCACCGAAGCCCTTTAGCTTTCCTTCAAAAACAAATGAATAAGTAACTATTCAGCTGATAAGCTAATTCAATTCACTTGAACATGAACTAGACACAATTCTAATTTCTATAATGTGTTTGGCATCAATGAGGAAAGTTTATATGCACTACAACACACATTAAAACATTTACCCTGGAGAAAGACAAGGAGAAACATATGTTATTCACAATGTTAGTGATTAAATCTCAAGAAGCATAGAAAAAACATTAAATATTCCTGCAAAATGGAATGAAAGATCAGTATTAATGGCCCATACATTAGTGGTGAATTAAGAAGCAAAAGCAGACTTAACAAGAAAATGTGAGTTGAAATTGATAAACTTACTCCAAATGGTAGAAATAAGTTCAAATTCCCATGTCCCAGCTATTAGGAAAAATTGATTCATAACACACTCAGCACACACATATACACACACATTGCACCTATGCGTACACTCTTTAGTTCTGATATATACATGAATGTAGTAAACTTTAGACCATAGACAGGTTTGATTATGTAGGCTTATTTATTGCACCTAATAATACACAAGCTTATCTCAAATTATCTCAGTAATGAAGCTGATATTTTCATCATCTATGTACATGAAGTGGTACTATATCAAGTTGAACAAGCCAACTTTCTGATCTGAAACTCAAATATCGAATTCCAGTGTTAAACTAACTCATAAGATTGCAATTTACGCCCCCAAAAATCAAAAACATTTACAGAATACATGCTTAGTGAATATCTATGTTTTTAAATGAATAAATTTTAAAATAGTGGCATATGAAATATTCATTAATAGAGCCTTTGGGGTCTTCCACAGCAGAATGTAGGGGAGAAAACAGGTTTAAACACAGGAAGAAGCTGAACTGAGATGGAGTTCTCATCATAGTCTCCAGCAATCTCATGAGATCTGTGCAGCTAGATTTGCCCTACAGTTCAGTCCCATGATGAGTTGAAGTGGTCAGTGCTTTGTACTCATGAATTGATCAGTTATGGGCTGTGGGTAACCCAAGGGAGCCATGACACCATGAGAGAGGCAGCTGCTTACAGCTGACACAGCCAAGCCCATAAGGGGCTGACAACTGTGTCCTGACAGCTCACTAACAACTAGGAGAACAAATCCTCCAATGATAGACATCTGATGAAGCCAACCTCTGCACTTTGACATGACAGAAAATATTCAAACATACAAAGAGAGCAAGAGGAAGTGGCTTAAAACTAAGAGGCTATGCTAACAATATGAAATGAATTCTGGGAGTGTAAAAAGACACAGAGCAAAATGCATTTAAGATAAGAAGAGGGTAATATAACTGGAGAGGGAAATAATTTTTTAACGCAAGATGTGCTAGTGTGGAAGATACATAGCTCAGTGTCATAGTAGATAACAAACTATCACAGTCAGTGATGCAGCTCCGGGGAAGGAAATACAGTGTTGAATTCTAAGTAGGAACAGCATAACCCATGATGAAGCAATGATTCTTAAATTGTAGTTTCAGTGTTTGGGCTGGTTCTTTACAGTGCGATCAAAGAGCTTTGTCATAAATGTGGGGCAGTCTCAGAGGAGGAAAATGTATTCTGTTAAGCTGTTAATTAATAAGTTCAAATAAGGAAGAGTAAATAAGAGGTGACCACAGCAAGAGGTGACTAAGAGTTATGTTCTGCAAAGAATGACGCCCAGACCATCTCCAATCAAGCAAAATAATTGGGAAGAAAATGAGAGTGAACACTAATATGACAGACTACCTATGAGGGATGACCCTCCAATGCTTTTTTTGAAATACAGTACCAGCATGAGATGCTATAAAGACAAAAATAAAAATTGATTATCATTTCCTTTGAATGACTTAAGGAAAATTCTATGGCAGATGAATTAATGATGAAATAAATATTTTTTAGTCACTCTTACTCATCATAAACATTTTGATACTACAGTTCTTAATACTGATCTGACAATCTTATTTTATATATGGGCCTGGCAGAGGTAACACCTGCTTGAGTGTGGTTGGTAGGGTAATAATATGGGTATAATTATTTATAGTTTTAATTTGAATATTTCACCTAAACTGTCATATGGTGTGCTTGAGTATGATATTTTATGTTACAGAATTACAGGATTATCATTTTTTAATAAAATATTTTGTAATAAAAAGAGGCATTATTTGTGCTGGGCCTTGTATATATCACAGTATATATAGTAGGTTTACAGTTGTGAGTATGTGAAGACAACATAAATTTTATTGTTGTATTGTTATTTACTAAATTGTATATGTCCATTAAAACAACTGCGAACCTACTTTTGCCCACCTTTTTATTTATATACAGAAAAAATGGTAGTTTTGTGTAGAAAAAGAATGGCTAATACTTAGACAAGCATGACACAGTCTATGTGTGCCACCCTCACAAGTAATCTTGAAAATGGCAGAGATGGGTGTCACTGTCACCATAGGGAGTTAGCTAGATATAAATATCAGAAATGAAGGCAGAAGGAATTAGACATTGAGCTGAATAAACCGGGGCCCATGAGCCTGTTTGTTTCATCAGGAAGCTACAGCTTCACACCCTGGGAGATTATTGCGTTGCTAAGCCAAGGAAACTAACACTCCTTCTTCCCCCTTCCACTACTGGATTGTTGTGGGGCACAGGAGGAGATGCTTAACCCTGAAGGCCTGTCAGTCTAACTAGGGGTTGGGTGGACCTATTAAAAGCCCACAACAGCTTGGGAAGTTGATTGGTTCTTTAGAAAAAGCACCTGGTCTATCCCAAACCGAAACTCATATAACCCAAGGAAAACAAATTCTCTTGCTTTTGACCTGCACTTGCTCCATGCTGTCACTCGTGATCTCACACCTGGGAAAATGTGACTATGCGGGTCCAGCAGACTTGTAGGCCCACAGCAGACAGGGTGGGCTCCAAAAGACTAAGCTTTTACGTGAAGCTGAAACTCTGGAAATTGGTCTTTGATTTGTCCTTGCTGAAAATGTGAAGATGTGGTTGGACTTTTTCCATGTCGAATGGACAGAGAAGGGAGATTGGAAACTCAGGTGCAGATTTCCACCTTAAAAATCCACTTTGTCACACTACAGTCTCTCATGCATGCGTCCTTGGAATGCTTTCCTCGTAAACCTATGGAAGAGCCTCATTTCCACCTAAAACCTTACTAGTGATTGAGGGGGTTCTCCACTGCAATGATGCTAATCACATTCAGTGCATGGTCACACTGAATTCTCTTGCTGAGTCTGTGAATAGATACTATCATCACCCTCACTTTTATAATGAGGATGCAGGCTTACCTAAACTATGTAACGTGTCCACCCTCATGCACCTCGAATATGAATGCAATCCCATGTTTGTTGGATACCAAAATGCATGTTCTTAATCATAAATAACACAACAGTATCAGTGCCAAGAAAATAGGAAAGTCAGTTTTATATTTTCCTCTATATCTTCAATGGTGTTTAGTTAAATATTTGTTGAAATATATTATAAATGAAAAAAAAATTGGAAAATACGGCCAATAGGGAGATGCTGAAGAATTATGTAAAGATTATGTTTCTTAGGGATTTAAAAATTTAAATACAGGGGCTGAATTGTGTTCCCCCACAATTTATATGTTGAAGCCTTAATTCCCAGTTTGATTGTACTTGAAGACAGGACCTTTAGGGGAGTAATTAAAATTGAATTAGGTCATAAAGGTGGGGCCCTGATCTGGTGGAATCTATGTTGTTTTTAGAGTAAATAAGAGGTGATGGTAGTTAGTCTTAAAGAAGAAATCATATGGCTCTCTCTCTCTGTCTCCCCTGCCCACCTCTCTCTTTCTTTCTTACTCACTCTCCACAATGTAAGGATACAGCATGTCAGGAACAGAGCTCTCACCAGAAACCAAACCCTTCGGGAAATTTGATATTAGATTTTCCAGCCTCTAAAACTGAGAAAAAAATAATTTATTGTTTAAGCCTCAGAGTCAGCAGTATGTTGTTATGAACCTTGAATAGACTAAGATAATATATTTTTTATTTAAAAGGATGATATTAAAAAGTGATATAGTTTCTAATGTCAGGTTAATAGGATGCAAGTTCAAACACAGCCGTTAGCATCATAAAGTATGAAATCAGAAAATAAGTGGTAACACACTATTTGTTAGCAAGTATGACTTCAAAGGTATTCTCCCATTTGGTATTCACATGTCAGAGGAGCAGACAGGAAGATTTGTTGTTTTCATTGCTGTTCTCCATATTTTGTTTTGTTTAAATTATAGAAGGTCCCATTTTTTTCTTTGTGTTTTTATTTTAAATACATAGTCTTCTGCTGATTTTAAGCAGATCAGATGTTTTAATATTCCTGTAATATCTACAGTAATTGCACCTTTGCAGGAAAAAGTACACAGAAGTAAGGCCATAAAATATCTTTTGGGGTGGGAACACTAAGAAAATTACCTCGTAGAGATGTCCTCTTTGCTCTTTTTTATTTCTGCTTTCTCCTTATTCTTACTATCACTTCATATTTTATTACCTTGCTCGAGAGAAACCAACATTATCTTTAAGAGAACTAACCTGACATCTTATTTTCCTTTAATTCAATACTCAAACAGGAACTTGATTAATACAGAATTTTAAAATTATGAATTGGTCTGGGTTTACCTAAAATGACCTTACTTAAAATTAAATCACCTAAAAACTGTGGAAAACACAAATTCACCATAAGGTCATCTCCTTATTTAAACTTTTTGATTACTTACAGTTGCAAGAGGTTTAAATGAGTAAATTAAATTTAAAAAATCACAATAAGTTTATTTGAAAAAGGGTCCTGAAAGGTCACCAGTGATTAGAGATATAAATATGATAATTAAATACATAGAGAAAGATTTTACTTTTTTAAAAATATGTATTTGTTGGTAACAATTTGTTTTTATATTGTAAGCTATAACTTGATCTTCTGTGTACCTTATAAAATTATTTTCTAAGGAGAAAGGCTTAGTATTATGAGGTGATAACCCAATATTTGTTTTATTATTGTTTAAACACAATTGTCTCCATTTTCCCAGCACTGGTCTCCCCCTCGCCACCCATCTCCACCTCCCACCCTCAAACTTATCCTCCTTTGTTTTGTTCATGGGTCCTTTATACATGTTCCTTGATGACCCTTCCTCTATGTTTAAATGCATTCATCATTTCCTGAAGAAATATAGAGAAAAAGTTTACTAATTATCAAATTATCATTAGGGATATTACCTTTGCTCTAATTATAAATACAATGTATAGTGAAGAGTATATGACTACAACTTTTTAAAATGTAGTGCTCTTATATCTTTCTAGTTTACATCTTAATTATTTAGTAATATTGAAAAGATTTGGTGTTTTCTACCTTTGAAAGAAAATTCACATCAATACAGCACACAGAACATATACATAAAATAACACTTTGATCCATAATAAAATTTTTTACACATAGCAAAAAATAATTACAATTTTTCTCCAAGGGTAATATAACATTCACCATTTATTCTTAAATGTAAATTGATTATCATTTCAATTTATTTGTTCTAAAATACATGTATTCAATTAGTGAGTAGTGGAATGCAGGTAAAGACTGAAACAATCAAAAGTACATTCATTACTAAATAAAAACATTATGTTCTCAAAAAGATTTCAAAATATTATTTTTGAAGGATGGTTTATACAAGGACTCTATAGTCTATCACAAATATTTCAGAGGAATGGAAAGCCTGAAATATTTGAGTAGTTTAAGAATATATCTTAATGTAAAATAATTTAAAATAGCATACTATATTACAGATTCAGGAGCCAAGCAAGACCATTTTAATTTCTCTTTAGCTATGTAACCTGTGCAAATCAAAGGGCCACTGTGCAAATGTTACTGTCAAAGGAAAATCTTTTATACTTTATTAAAACAAAACAAACAAAAATCAAACCCAATTGTTACTTAGAAACAAATCACATTTTTAAGCAAATTTCATTTTTGAAGTATGATGCTAATTGAACCCCTGCAGTTGAATTTCACTGGTTTTTGAACTTGTGTTGCATTACTTAAGCCTCTGAATCTTAATAAGCTTTTACAGGCACAGTTTTTGCTGTTTGAGTAGCACTCTCCATCAATGTTAATGAATATTTTTACAACATAACTTGTAAAGAACTGTTCTGTCCATTAAATTAGATGAAACTTTTAGCATCATCTTGAAAAAAGATGCATCAGCTGTTTCCAAGTGCTTTTAAATAAGAGATATATAACTGCTGGACTACAAAATGAAGTTGGCAGAGCTCATAAAAATGTTCCTGATATTCTCACACAGAATGTTCTCTGACCAATGTCAATGGAGAGGGCAAATGATTGGATTAGAAAATGTTGAAAAGTCTGAAGAACAATAAGAAGGAACTTTTGGTAAATATGTCTACAGCCAAAATATGTGGAAAGCAATATTAAGCACAAATGTTCAAAAGATAAAGAAAGTTTTAGCATAAATGTGCTGCTTTGAGATTAATTAATTCAGGCAAAGACAGATTTAAAACATGTTCTACAATATGGCCCTGGCCAGGTAGTTGTGTTGGTTGGAGCAGAGTCCAGCTCAGCCAAGGTTGTGGATTTATCTCCCATCGGGGCATATCAAGAATCAACTGACAAATGCATAGATAAGTGGAACAATGAATAAATGCCCCCCACTTTCTTTCTTTCCCCCTCTCTCTCTCAAAAGAAAATCAATAAATTAAAAAAATAAGACATGCTAATACATGTTATCTGTAGTAAAGTTTTGCATTACCTTTTATTCCTTGGGAAGAATTTTAAACATAACTAAATTTGAAACTATTTTTGGCTATAATGGCAGGCTCTGGTAAATAAATTTGTGTATGTAATAAAAAATATTAACAGTTTCTGTTGTAAAGAAAATATTATTTCCTATATTTTCTACAGAAATTTGTAAAGAGAAGGAATTTTTTGTTCTATGTTTTCAATGCTCACAATATTAATAAAAATATTGTATTTTGACAAGTAAAAATAATTGAAATAACTCAACATTCTCCAGATTATACTGGTGGAAAATGTTGATAGAATAAATATTTTATAACACCATGTTTTACAGGTCTGCTTTCCAAATATTTTAAATTTAATAGCAGTATAGCTCAGAATGTAAAAAAGTGAACTTCTGTAATAGGCAGCTTCTTTTCCTCAATAAATCTAATGGCAAGTGATTTATATTTTTGTGAAAGCAACTAAAGTTTCTCTGTTTCAGAGACTTTGGAATAATGCATCAGAAAAATGATGGAAAACAAGTGTCTTCCATGACATAAAATTATGGCAACATAAAATATACTGTGTAGTCATCTTCTGAACGTCAGTAAAAAATATATCAAAATGTTTGTTTTATGTTTCTTGTGCTGACAAATGCAATACTTCCATAAACTACCAAAATGTGAAAAAGTTTCAATTAAGCATATCTTGTGATTCATGTACACCTCACTATTTAACTGGTGCTCAGATGCAAATTCGAGATACACCACATTCCAGCTCATGCTATGTTAAAGCTGAGATTAGGTAAAAACCTTAGAAATTAACTTATGTATACAGTTAGTCTCATTTTAGTTATGACAACTAAATCTTCACTTCCTCAAAGTATTTCTAATTAAACAAATTTTTAATTGCTTTCTAATTCATTTTGGCAGCTTGGTTTCCCCAGATGTCAAGATGGCACATAACACCAGATGTTAATTTAAGGCAATATACCAAAAGTACATTTTCATTATTTTATTAAACTGGTTTAGATTAAGTGACTATATATCTGCAGCAACGGAAATAAAAATACATGAAAAAATACAGGTGTGTAATCTCTTCTCTGTTATAATAATGTACTAAAACCCCTGAAAACTGAAAGTATTTCCATAACTCAATGGGCAGTAATATTTGACCTGTTCCGTAGTCTAGTTAAGAGTGAAAAGATTTGAAGTTATTTATGCTTTTTCTTTCCCACTTAGTGTGAATAGTCATATGATTTTAGCGTGAACACGATGCTATGCCTGCTAACAGAACCCGCTAGGGGTGTAGTGTACAGAATATGTGTTCACATTGCTCTCCAAAATCCTAAATTTGAAACAAATCTGGTTTCATGGGTTTCAAAAAGGAGATTATGAGCTTGGCCATGTGGTTCAGTTTAAACCCACACCAAAAGGTTATGGGTTTGATTTCTGGTCAAGTCACCTACCTAGGTTTCTGGTTCACTCCTTGGTTGGGGTGCATACAAGAGGTAAGTTATTGGTGTCTCTCTCTCTCTCTAAAAAAAAAGAATCAATGATCATAGCCCTAAGTGAGGATTAAAATATATTTGTATTATATATATTTATTTATTTATACATATATAAAACATTTATGTATATATATTTTTTGTTTCTTTAAATGTCTTTGACTTATTTTGGTATCAGGGAGATAATGATACCAAAATAAGAGTTTTGATCTCATAAAATGAGTTTCAAGTTGTTTCTTCTCATTCTTCTCTTCCTCCTCCTTTGGAAGAATTTAAGAAGGATTATTATTGATTATCTTCGGAATGTTTGGTACAATTCACCTATGAAGCAATCTGGTCATGGACTTTTCTTTGGTGGAGGATTTTCATTACTGATTCCACCTCTTTATTGGTCTGTTCAAATTTTTCATTTCTTCTTGAATCAGGAAAAGTGGTCTACACATATATACATAAAATCAATATCATTTAGCTTGACAAAGAAGAAAAACCTGTCAGTTGTAACAATAAGAATAAAACTGAAAGACAATATACTAAGTAAAATAACAAAATAAACCAGATGAAAAAGTCAGATACTGCATACCCTTATTTATATGCAAAATTTAAAATACTCAAAAGTGTAAAACAAAGAGAAGAGAATAATAGTTGCTCAGGATTGAGGAGAAGGGGAAATGTTAGTCAAGGAATACCAAGTTTCAGTTTTCCAAGATGAGTAAATTCTAGAGAACATTTGCCTGTAGTTAACACATTTTATTGCATGCTTAAAATTTTCTAAGAGGGTAGATCTTAAGCATTATCAGCACACATTGAAAAGAAAAGAAATAGTAAATATGTAAAGTGATGATATAGTTTCTTGATTGTGATGATTATTTCATAATGTATATGTACATCACATTATCAAGTTGTATACCTTAAAATATACATTTTTAAATTGTTACTTATACCTCAAAAGAAAAAAGATTAAGGGTAATATTCTAGAGTAAGTAACTAAAAGGAGCCTGAAGTTTTCCACAGTCATCCATTCTGAGATCTTTGTGGCAAAATCAGAGCTGTGAACATGCTGACCTTTGACCTGCATCTCCTCGTGTCCCCCTGGAAGTCACATCTGTCTGGATAACAGTGTACTCACTATGTGACTTTGCTGGCATTCCCATTATTCCTACTAGAAATCTGAGATGTCACCAGAACACTCTCTTCTTTAGTGGTAGAAATGAGTTTTTGTGCTATAATTTTGTTGGAAAGAAATGTTTCTTTGTGTGCAGAATTCAGACTCCTTATAAAATGCAGCACCCTGATTTGACCACCCTAGTCTAAGCTGGGGTAACTGCAGGAGCCACCAGACTAGTTAACCTTTGTCCACTGTTGTGCCCTCACATTCACTTTTCAATAAAACAGTGTAAGTCAGTGTCAGTCAGTCATTTGCTTGAAACCTCACAGCCCTTTTTATTTCCATCTGGGTAAAGTACAAATTCCTGCTAATGATCTGAAGGCCCTTTCTGGCCTAGCTCGCCCACTGCTTCTCAAATCCACTCTCTTGTAAGTCACTCTCTCACCTCTCAGCTCCAGCTCCAGTGGCCTCTGCACGGCTGTTCTTGTCACTCGGCTTCAGGACTTCTATCGAGGACTTCCGCTGCCTGAGGCACAGTTCCTCAAGTGCTCAAGTGACCCACCTAGTGGGTCTCCTCCCCTCCTTCGGTGCTTTGCCAACATGTCACCCTTTAAATGAAGATTATTGAGTACACTTTTCAAATTTCAACAGTACCTAAACTAACTTTTTGTACTCAAAATTTCACTTAACCTATTCTGTGTTTTTCCATTGTTCATATAATTATTTTACATACTACATAATTTAATTATTCAGTCATCACACGATTGTAGGGGATTTTGTGTATATGTCAAGTTAATATAATAATTTTTACCATAATATAGGTATCCACTAAACATTTGTTGTATAAATAAATATATAAATAATACACGGTACTGGTATTTGCTTAATTCAGGTATAAATTTAGAGAATGTTGGATTACTGGGAAAAAATTACATGACAAATCAGAAGATCTGGTTTTCGTTTCTTGTTCGGTTTCTTACTGACTATGCTACCTTTGGATGAGTTACTTAATATGGGCTTCCATGATATAATCTATGAAAACCACAACAAAAAAGAGAAAATTGCATGAGTTAATTTCTCACCTTTCATTCTTTTCACTTTCCATCCTCTCACTCTGTGAGTCTTCTATAGCTTCCCATAAAAAGTCTAGGGAAGAGTGTCCAGCGATTAATTCACCGGCATTTGCAATTCATGGTGTGAAGCAGGGGATAGAATAAATAGCTGTTGAATAAATGAACATACAGATGGAAGAACATTTTAAGTGTATTATTTTAAATATTTAGATGATAAGCTTAGGAGTGTGGAAAGTAATTCAGAGACTAAATAGAGATTGGAGAAGCACCGCCAATTCTCCCATAATACAAGCACAGAAAAGGGGGCAGCAGTGATGTAAGTGCCATTGATGAGTCACCTTCTACTAAGTGCAGTGAGGAATGATCCTTGAGGGAGTGTGGAAAGGACACTTCTGGAACTGTGCCACAGCCGGGAAATTCTCTCATAGCCTTGTTAGACTTAAAAATGCATCTGTGGTTGGAAATGCATAATGACTTTCAGCAAATGAAAGATGATCTAATCTTTCACAATCTTGGTCTGGTGAGAGTAAGATATTAGTCCAAGAAGAAATGCTATGAACAATGATTCCATGTGCTGTACTTCTGAAACTGTCACAGTCTCTGCCTTCAAAATAGATGATTATATAGTCATGTAATAATTTGTACTTTCACTATGAAGCTGAAAAAATGAAAAATAATTGAATTCCATGTGCCAACAATTCACAATACCCCCAAAAAGTTAGACAAAGGTTATTTTAGTCATAGTGATATATACTTTTTAATAATTAATTGAACTTGTCAATGTGTTATAACCAAAACTATCTTGACTCAGCATTAGTGGTTAATATTAATGTTAATATTCATGTCATAGATAAAACAATCACTACAGGTAAATTCATTTAAATATATTCAATCCATTCATATAGATGTAATATGTAGCATTGAAAAACATCAGAAAGCATCCCTGGCTGGCGTAGCTCAGTGGATTGAGTGCGGGCTTCAAACCAAAGCATCGCAGGTTCGATTCCCAGTCAGGGCACATGCCTGGGTTTCCAGCCACAGCCTCCAGCAACCACACATTGATGTTCCTCTCTCTCTCTTTCTCCCCCCCTTCCCTCTCTAAAAAAATAAATAAATAAAATCTTTAAAAAAAGACAAAACTATAACAAAAAGAAAAACATCATAAAGTCTTTTGAAAAATTTTCTGTTTCAAACGGGCACTATATTACATCTGAGTATTGTCCAAAAGTTCAGGGTAAACCAGCAAGAGACATTCTCCATAGCATACTTGACAGACAGACCAGATTCATATGATACTGTGAATTTACCAAATCAGGAAAAATCCACAGTACCCTGAGACAATAAAATTTCATTGTGAAATTGACACAAAATTTAAGGAAAGCCAAGTTCATTAATTTACGGTCCAAAGTGCTTATCATATCAAAGGGATATAAAGTAGTAGGAGATTAAAACACATATAAGTGGAGGCCAAAGGCCTGGGTTTGAAGTTCAGAAAGGGCAGCAAAGGAACTTGGAAATAGACAGGGGCAACCTGAGGATCAAACAATCATGAGGCAGGCAGACCTGAAGGGTGCGAGTTGTGAGCTATTGTACACGGTAGCCTGAAGGGCCCATGCAGAGCTGTCCACACGGCTCCCACTATGCAATGTGAAGAAAAACCAAGTCTGAGTAAAAAAAAAACTATGTGTCTTAAAATAATAATAACACAAAAGCAACTGTATTTAAATTCATAAAACCTATTTCTATGTTTAAGTATGTCTTGTATACAACTATATTAAACAAGTAACCTAAGAATTTAATCTCCTTTTCTAAACTAAAAGAAAAAATGAACATTTTAATTTAAATGTTATGTTAACTGTCAACAGTTGTTTTTTTTTTATGCAAAAACAATGATTAACTTGACTGTGGTGTTGCCACAGTGCAAAAAACATACATGGAAATGTTTTCTTTGAATCCTCTCCATTGAAGTAAATGATTAGTTAATAATTTCCGCTGCTATTTCTCCCTCCCACCACCCCACACGCATTTTCTAGCCTCTCTGCTAAAGAACTTTCCCATCCTGTTGTCCTTCTCAAGATTTTGAAAAGAAGATTCTTTCTTACCCTTTCAACAACTAAAGAGGTGCCAGACCCCTTGTAAAAAGTCAAATATGTTTGAGCTGAACTAAATGTTGACAACCCTTGGAATATCCCACAATATCAAAATCAAAGCAGCTGTTGAAAAGTATCTAGACACTCCCTGTATAATTTAAAATAGGAAAACTTTAACATGTCTGCATGAATATTTTTCTACCATGTTTCTCGGTTTGGGCTCCCAAGAGTAATGTGAAAGAATGACTTGAATGCAAGTAGATGTTGAGTGCAAGTAGGTGGAAGCACACAGATTGAGACAGAAAAGGAGGAAAATTACTCTAAAGCATGAATGCTTGATGCTGTTATTAGTGTGAGCAGCTAGAACTTAGTCTCCTTGGGAACCTTGCAAGCAGTTGTGCAGAGAAGACTTTAGAATCACCCTGGATAGGAGAGGAGGCTGGGATATTTATCTATCCCCAATGGACAAGGCTGCTTCTGATGGTCGTAATGTCTCTAAATTTCTTTGTGGTACCTTCAGAATGGCTGAGTGCCCCTGCTGAGTTTTAGTAAAAAGCTAAAGGCAGAAAGTCCAAGAAATGTCACGTCATACTTTTCAGGGGGTCAGTCAGCCTACAAGATAATTCCATAAAGTCCGTGAGAGATCAGAGCTATGCTGAGATGAGGCGATGCAGGGCATGAAAAACATGGGCTATGTCAGGCTAGCAATATTCTATTTTTAAAATGTGATGAATTATGTTAATTAAAACATAATCTCAGTAAAGCAAATACTTAATATGTTATAAAATCCCAATACACCATTTCTTTAAATTATTAACTATCAGGTGTGCTATTTCCCTTTACACATGGCATGTTTCAGAATAACCACAGTATATTCAATCAAACAACATATGTATATTTAGGAATAATGAGAATGAGGCACCCTTCCAAAAAAAGAGATCTTTTTAATAACAATACAGACAAGAACCTGCTCTTGTGGAGCTCTCATTTGATGTGGAAGAGGGTCCCAGGTGTTATTTAATGCCAGACCTTAGGAAAGTTGGGTTCTGTTAATACAATCTAGTTTATATTCACGGATTGGCAAAGTCATGGGAAATACTGTTTTCCTAAATAAAAGTTAACATAGTTCATGTTAAATGGTCCATATTCTATAAATAAAACACAGTGAGTGGACAGATCATCAAAACATATTTGATAGGTTAAAGCTCTATTTATTTTTTTAAATTTTACTGTTGTTCAAGTACAGTTGTCTGCATGTATCCCTCACAACTCCCCACCTCCCTCCCCTGATTCCACCCCCCTTGGTTTCGTCCATGTGTCCTTTATAATTATCCCCCCCCACCTCCCCTTGGTTACTGTCAGTTTGTTCTTAATTTCAATGTCTCTGGTTATATTTTGCTTGCTTTGTTGATTAGGTTCCACTTAAAGGTGAGACCACATGGTATTTGTCTTTCACCTCCTGGCTTATTTCACTTAACTTAATATTCTCCAGTTCCAAATTAACAAACAAGTGCTGGAGAGGATGTGCAGAAAAGGGAACCGTAGTGCACTGCTGGTAGGAATGCAGACTGGTGCAGCCACTGTGGGAAACAGTATGGAATTTCCTCAGAAAACTAAAAATGGAACTGCCTTTTAACCCAGCAATTCCATTGCTGGGATTATATCCTAAGAACCCTGAACACCAATCCATAAGAACCTATGCACCCCAATGTTCATAGCAGCACAATTTACAATAGCCAAGTGCTGGAAGCAACCTACATGCCCATCGATACATGAATGAGTAAAAAAACTAAGGTACATTTACACAATGGAATACTATGCAGCAGAAAACTCTACTTAAAAATTAAATAGATTTTTAAAATAATTTTTAAATAGAGGTTTCTCATACAACCTCTTATGCCAATAGTTTGAAAACAATTGGATGAGGGCTCCTTGAGTTCAGTTTAATAGCTGTTGTACCAGTGATAGCAATAATAGCATCACCAGCTGGCTGACACCTGTTCATCAGATAGCTAGGATGAAATAATTGATATATGGATAACTTTAGAAGAGGTTAGATGAAATGAGAGAAGACAAAACAAGTTTAAGTTGATAAAGAGGTTAAAAAAAGCATCTGTAAAGCATAGCTCCTGAGACAAACATGGCATGTATCAGACTCAGTATATGAGTATGCTGTAGCCCAGACATAATTTCATGGGCAAGGAATTTGGTGCAGTGGGAGCTTGGGTACAGAGAGGCTCTGTCACTCTTATTGTGGTGCCCATGGATGAGTCAAGTGTTATGCTTCAGTTGCTTCATTAAGAAAGTAAAAATTTTATATTCCAATATTTCAAAAGTTGCACAATTAAAGTGTTCTCCAGAGTGTCCCCAATTCCATGAATAACTCTTGGAAAAAATAAAAACCTGGTCAAATTGTGGTTTACATTGTTGGATAGTTGATGGCTTACTTGGACATAAGCTACAAAATAAGTTTTAGTTCACAACATACCATATACATTTTAAAGTTAAAAATGTCACTTTAAACTTTTGTTATTATTGATTTTTACTATGAGTATGGATGAAGGTTTATGTAGAGGTGGTATTAGAAATCTTCACAATGTGCACATCGTAACTGGTTAATCAGTGTGGTTTTTACTAAAATATGTAAATACATTCAGGATGAATAACCACATATCAGATCTAGAAATCAAAGAATTATGAAAGACAGAAATGATAAAGCACACTTCAAAATATTTCTAATATCTATTCTTTATTGTTGTGAAGGGAGAAAAAACATATCTATGTTCATACAGCTAATGTGACAAATGAAACATGTTTTGAAAAATACAATCCACAGTTTAATGTTTTATAAGACTAGTAA
Organism: Tonatia bakeri; assembly: GCA_004024845.1. NCBI lineage: Eukaryota > Metazoa > Chordata > Mammalia > Chiroptera > Phyllostomidae > Tonatia > Tonatia bakeri. The sequence continues at coordinate 80,265 of PVIA01003335.1, forward strand.
TTCTTTAATTTTGAAGAAATATTTTAAAATTTAATTTCAGTCTAGATCAATTTGAACCACCATAAGATGGTGCCATTCTTCCAGGCACTGTCTTTTAACTCTTAAAACATTTTCTTGTGTTTATTTTGTGATATTGAAACTGCATCGCAGAAAATCCTCTTTCATTCTTTCTTTTTACTGTATTTTTCTCCCCATAGGGGGATCCAGATGGAGATCAGAAACAGGAAGATGGAGAAAGGACTTAATCAGTTTTCTCTGCATGCTGATTGTAAAAGTATCTCCTCACAAATTAACTGTCAGTTTCAGTTCCATTTTATTTCCATCCTGAGACATCTCAGCTTTATCTTCAAGGGGGCCTTTCTTCAATTATCTAGGTTCCCAGGACCCCTGTTCCTCTCCCTAACTTTACATGAGGTCTGTCCGGAAAAAGGCCAACCATTGTTAATATAACAAGAACGGTTTGCACATCGATGTAACCTGTCAGTCAAGGAGAGTGGACTAGAATGTGCTTGTCAGAACAGTGAGGACTTTACTAGTCCGTGAGGACGGTAGACTCCGTTGAGTGAGTATGTGTACTGTGCAGCCATTGCATTCAAAATGACTAAGCAAGTAAAGGAACAAGTCTGCGTTAAATTTTGGGTTAAGCTTGAGCATTTCTTCTTAGAACTATTTGAGAGAGTCAGAAGGCTGCAGCTATGGGCAACTGGTGATTGGTAGCTACATCAAGATAACGCACCTACTCACCCATAAAATCTCATGCAGTGTTTTGGTGAAACATCAAATCAGCCAGGTGACTCAGCTGCATTACAGCCCAGATTTGGCACCCTGACTTCTGGCTTTTCCCCAGAATAAAATCACCTTTAAAAGGAAAGAGATTTCAGACCATTGATGAGATTTAGGAAAATACCACTAGGCAGATGATGATAACTGGGAGAACTGTGTGAGGTCCCATGGTGCCTACTTTAAAGGGGACTTAGGCACTGTTGTCCTGTGTACAATGTTTCTTGTGTCTTTTTCAAAAACTGTCTCTATTTTTCATATTACATGGCTGGGCTTTTTCTGGACAGCCCTTGCACGCTACCCGAGTGTCCATCTTTTGTTTATTCAACCTTCCAGCAACTGTAGAATAAATTTTCCTACATGACATTTCCTCTGTTGAAATACCTAATATGGGTTGTACTGTTTTTCTGACTCAGTATTGACTAACAAAACATTTTCAGTAACATACTTTTCTACAATATTGCATCTGTATTAGTGAGTTTCACAAACCTAAAGAATTTTCAGAAATTGTAAATTAGAATAAAAAAGACAAAGTGGCTCTTGTTTTGATCCAAAATATTTCTTTACTTTTACGTCTCTCAATGTGGAAAGGACAGGCTGAAAATATCATAAGACAAGATAACAAAAACATCCAAATATTTTGGTTGTTCCAATTCATGGCATCTCTGTGACTATTGATTGGCAGGTTGTTTATGAAGAACTTTATTGATTGGCAGATTACTTGTGAACAAGTATACACACACAGATGTACTTACATATATCTGAAATAATGTGATTTTTCTATTGGTTTGAAAATTGATTCTGTTATAACACTCGCAAGTATGTTGAAAATAGCCTGCAAGGGTGTTTAATAAAAACAATTCACCCAGCTGAAAAGCATTTTACAAGTTACTTTTAATAGTAATAGAAAAAAATATCAATTACTCAATTTTCAGAAGAATCTAGACTTCTAGCTTCAAAAACAACACAGAACATGCTATTATAGTAACAGTTATTTTTCTTTAATGCACACTTAAACATCTTTTAAGTAAGGCCAGATAATTTGGTATTCCCAGGGGAAATCTACAAAGTAGATCATGTTTTGTCAACAACCACTATTGGATTTGTAGGGAGAGAGTGAGGAATGCATGGATCTAGATTATTCTCTTTATCTCCCAAAATTAAAGAAATGGAGAGTATTCATACAAATACGTAATGGAAAAGAAAGAACTAAAATCAGAGACCTCATGTATTAACATTCCAATATTATAGAAATATGAGTTACTCTAAATCTGACAAAAAGGTTTATCCAAAACTCAGCAAAATAAAATAATCTGTTACATTTTAATGTCATTGGACAATTTTTATCAACCACTGAATTCAAAGAATTATCAAAGAGATAATATGGACATTGTATAAGTAATTCCTACAGGAACTTCCATTATAGTATATAGAAACTTCCATTATAGAAATAGCGTTGGAATTATAACACAGATTTGCAGCAAGGCTACGAATGTTATGGAGACATGTACAAGTAATTGATGAATCTTAACCGATGAGCTGCGTTCGCTCTCTGTGACGTCTTCCTGCCATGTTCGCACCTTGTGATTGTTTGTATCCTTGTGATCTCTAGTGAAACCTTATTTTGGTAAATTTTCTGATTTTGATGAACCTGATTTTAAAGTCTGATGCTTAGGTTATTGCATCAACTTAGTATTTAGTCAGGTATCTCCAGGGAAACAGAACTAATTGGTGATTATATACATATCTATGGAGACACATACATTCAGAGGTAGGTATATATACATATATATTATATACACATGCCCACACATAACAAACATATATGAAGTGATTTCCATAAGGAATTGATTGGCTCGTGTGGTTAGGGAGGCTGATGTGTCCCCAGATCTGCAGTCAGCCAGTCACAGACCCCGGAAGACTATAGTGCTTTAGCAGCCAGAATGCCAGCAGGCTCAAAACCCTGAAGAGCCAACGTTTCCGTCTGGGTTTGAAGGCAGGGAAATAAAATAACGATGTGTCAGTCAATATAGTCAGGCAAGATGAGTTTTCTCTTATTCGATCAACGTTTTTCTTCTCTGCAGGCTTTCAACTGATTGGCTAAGGCCCACTCACACTGGGTAGGATGACCTACTTCACTCAGGCTACTGATTCAAATATTCATCTCATCCAAAACCTCTCTCACTGACACATTTATAATAGTGTTTGACCAAACGTCTGGTCATCCCGTGGCCAAGTCGAGCTGAGACATAAAATTAACTACCACCCTTATTATTCACCCTTCCTTTTTTCAATATTGAAATGATACACAAATTTCCTATACCTGGTTTCTTATACCTCCCAAAATATGACTTAGAGAACTCTCAACTAAACTGGAACAATGCAGAGTTCTTTATTTAACTCTACCACGCAGGTTAAAGAAAGTAGAAAAAGCTTTAAAAACACACTTTCAATTATGTATTAAGAAAAATAAATGAGAAAAAACTTAAAATTGAGAAATCATCTGAGGTTAAATAACAAGAGGTTAAGTTGACATAATCATTCATTTTATGACCTTCATTAATGATGCAGTGGTATAAGACCGCTATCTAAAACGTAGGGGGTTTAAAGATTGAAACAGTTAAAAGAGAAAAATTGAGGGTGTTACGGAGAAGCTGACTGACAGGATTCAATATGCACAGAATGAAAAGACAGATAAGAATGAAAAGAGACTGATGAACTCTGATAAATGGAACATTTGGAAGAGTACATGGTCATGGTGAAGGGCAATGCCATACACATGAAACATGAAAATCTGATTAAAAAGAAAGGATGGGATATGATAAATAGAGTAAAATTCAAAGATGACAAATAGAAGTTCAGAAATGTTAAGGATCACTACATTAGTTAGCTAGGTCTTCTGTAACAAAATACTTCAAATTAAGTGCTTTAAGTAATAGATCTTTTATTCTTAAATATTACACAAGATAACTACATTGATTCATTAAGTTCGCCAGTCTCACTTAAATATTTACATAATAATAAGAATCTTATTTGCTATTTTAATTATAAATAATATAATGTTAACTAATTTTTTTAATCACTTGCAAAAGAAGTACTGAAGCCTAAGCTTTCCTACTTGTTATGTATAAATTAGGCAGATAAAGTTTTACTCCTTTCGTCTCCTACCATATCAATAATTTTCCAGCTCTTTTTTACGTACTCTGTATTTTTTGTTCTGCATCATAAGAAAAATTGCCAAAAGATAAAAAAATGTACAATGTGATTGATTTTTAAATCTTCTCTCACAGAAATGTGGTCTGAGGAGTAGCCATAAGCCAAGTTCATAAAACCAAGCAAGTAGGTATATACACACATACACACCCCCCCTAAATTTTATGGTTGTTACTCTCACGTTCCTAAATGAAGTAGTGTAAGCCATATAAAAGCACTGTATATAAATTAGTATTTCCTTTTTATTGAGGTAACATTGGTTAATAACATTATATAAGTTTCAGGTGCTCAGTGTTATAATTCAATATTTTTATATACTGTATATGCTCATTATATTTGTCATCATATACTTGACCCCTTCACTTACTTCACCTGCCATCACCCCATTATATTTCCCATATTTTGTATCATTTTCTTCTTCATTTTCTACCATTCCTTCCCATAAACACAACTGTTTTCTCACATATGACATTTTTATCCTGTTCAAATCCTGATTTTCTTCAGTCCCTGTGTTCATATGGACACATGGACTCTGAAAATATATTAGCCTATCCCATTTGAAGCAGAATAGTGTATATGGCATGATTCTCACGAATAATGATCTAGACATGAATGAATTTTATCATAACTTTTTTATTCATTACCTATTAAACATTCATATGTTCAGTAGCTGAGAGAATGGGGTTGCTCAAATAAATATTTTAAAAGAGTTATTTATATGTCATAATATCATCATTGATCTTGAATATAAGTAACAATGAGCCAAATGTTAGCATCCACCGCAACTGTAATTCTGCTTTAGTCAGGGTTGCCCAAGGACAGCTGATGGTATAAGTTAAAGGCCTGGAAGCCAGAAAACTGACTGATAGTGGAGAGTCCAGTACAAAGCGGAAGACCTGACAGCCAGAAACACAGAAAGCAAAAGACAAAGTTTTAGTTCAACAGTCAGGCAGGAGCACGTTTAACTTTTCTCTACCTTTCTGTTCTATTCAGGCCCTAAATGGATGCCTGTCCTCACCCCACCACTGAGGGGAGTGTCCACCAGTTTTACTCAGTTTACAAATTCAGATGCTGGTGTCTCCCAGAAACAGCCCCACAGAAACACCCAGAAATAAAGTTTAATCAGATATCTGGTCATCTTAGGACCCAGTCAAGCTGATACATAGAATTAATCATCACAGATCCCATAAACACTCTTTATTAGCCCAAGGTCATTGAGTGAAGATCTTATCTTACTCAAAATTCCCAAACCTAATCAGTATTAATTTTAATTTTCTAATAGCAAACTAGTTGAACTCTAGGAGTGTTTTTCTCTCTTTTATTTCCTCTCATTTTCTAAGTTCTATTAAAGGACTTAAATCACAGTTTATTTCAGAGCACACACAGTTCCAAATTTCACTTTTGACTCATATGTCCACCTGCTGAAATTGTGGTAACTCATTAAATCAATGAATTGATATAGGTCAGAGCAATTCAGTATATCATAGTTAGGGATTTGTTTAGAGAAGAAAATTTATCAAATTTTATTTTTTGATTTGTACTCCCATCTGCAGAAAATATAGCAAAGTATTAAATCAAAGAGTTACTACAGGTCAGTAGTGGTAGATTGGTTATACAGTAGATAAGGTTTTGTTTAATTATTTTAAGAAAACAATTTCATCCTCTTTTGAGTTTTCAACCTATTAAAAACATAGTTATAGAATTTTTGAAAGGCTCATGGATTTATCCTCATACCTAACTTTTAAACAACTCAAAAAAGAGATCGTGTTATTGATGTATTTCTTTTATTTTCTCATTTAAGATTTAACAAAACTGACATTATTTTTGATTGAGCTTTACGAGGCCAAATGCATTTGTTAAAAAGGGACTATTTTCTATCCTATGAAAATGAAATTGTATTAAAATTTATGAGGATGACTATACTGCTTCTACTTCCTAGTATGCTCTTATGAAAGAAATATTTTTTATTCCCCGATATGCTACCAGTACAAGCTTCGCCTGAACTGTGGTACAAATCTGTCTAATGGGACACGGTGATGGGAACAATTAGGATGATTCTGTTGTTCTGAGGACACTCCTGTAGCAGAACCCATCATGAAGGATAAGGAAGCTGACCTAGCCAAGCCACTGAAGGCGATGGTCATCACTTCTGTCTTCATACTCCTTACTAAGCCTAGAGCTACTTTACCTAAAAACAAAAAGCACTATTTACTGAGAAACTACTCTGAGATACTGGGAAAAAAATAGTACAGAGTGGGATAAAAGAAGGTTATAGTTGTTTGTATGGAAAATAATACAATAATCAATACATAATGATATAAGAATAAACACTAAGTTTCCTGTACTCACAACTGTAAGACTACTTTTGCCCCACCTGTTTTATTTTAAGCCCAAATAAATGGTCTATTCCGATCAAAGGCAGCTGAGATTTCTAATAGGGTAGACTGAAAAGTACCCTTCAGACTTTGAGCACAAACCAGGGTATCAAGAGTGAGTATACAGGGTCCAGCAGAAGTAAGGCCAGCTTCAGTGGGGATGGCAGGGTAATAATATGGTGTAATAATTTATAATTTCAATTTGAACATTTCACCTAAAAATCTCACATGGTGTGCTTGAGTGTGATATTATTATTACAGAATGACAGGCTTGTGATTTTGTAATAAAAGATTTTGTAATGAAAAGGAGTGTTATTTGTGCCAAGTCCTGCATATAGGAGCAGATAATAGAGTATCTGCAGAGGGAGTGAACGCTTTCAAAAAATGTGATGAAACATAGGTTAAAAATAGGGAACACTGAGCCAGGTTGTATCAACAGAAAACTAAATTAAACAGTGCAAGGAGAGAAACCAAAGATCTTGAAGAGAAGCTGTTAAGTGTCATGACGAGGTTCCAAGAAGAAATAGAGGGATACCATCTGTAGCTGATGTGGAAGGTTTAACTTTTGTTAGAAGAGAAAAAGAAATAGATGAGTGCTGATGAAGAAATCCTTATAGAATTGGCAGTGAAAATATGAGGTTGCAGCCGCCGCATTATTTCAGTATTCTCTGTAGGAGATGATGTACATATGAGGAAGGGAGAGGGGTGAAATCGAGTCAATAGATGGTAGTTAGTATTTTAATGAAGACACAAGCCTTTCCCATCACACATGCTTCTCGGCACAGTGGGATTTCCACTTCCCCAAGAATTGAAGTTTGTCTCTTAATTCTCCTGAATCTGAGCAGATCTATTGATGCTTTCACCAATAAAACAAACACAACCCAGGAGACTCTGCCACTCCAGATGGAGCCTTTGACTGAGCATTTAGCTCCTGATTTCTCCGTATCAGTGCAGCTGTCTTGAGTCCATCATGCTATGAGAAGGCAACACAATGAGAAAGGACCAGAGGGTGTGAGATGCCATGGAGAGAAAAACAGGAAAAGAACCAAAGTACCAAATATTTGTCCAGCCCGCTTAAGGATTCAGACTGTTCTACCCTCGGGCATTGTCTGTCCGCAACCAAAAGGCATAACTACTCAGCTGAATAGAAGCAATCTACAGAACTATGAGACATATTAATGACAAATTAATGGTTTAAACCTCTAAGTTTGGGGGTGTTAGTTACACAGGAAAAGGTAACTGGAAAATAATGTTGGACCTATTGTTTTGAAGGGTGCTTGAGTGAGCTAACCAGAGAAATTTAGTAGGATATCTGAAGCAATGCCAAATGCCTAAATGAAGTGTTTAACTTAATTTATTTTGGCGAATTCTATGTGTAGTTTAGTGAATTCATCCAGCACTAGTCATGAGCTAAGTGAAGATTACTAAACACAAAGCAAAAACCTGAACTTGACCTAAGGTTGATGTCTAACCAGCGCAGGTACAAAAAAAATAAAATCAGTCACAAAAATAAGAGATCATAATAAAATTATTTATATTAGTGCTTCAACCAAAAAGTAATGTTTCATTGAATTTGATTATTTTTAAGGTTTTTATGTGAGCTCTTCTGGGATGTTCTGAGTCTCCATAATCAACAGATTATCACCTCCCAAAACATGTTCTTTCATTGAATCCAGTCACAGGTGTTCTCCATGAAAGTAGTGGATGGAAGTCACTACACTTTTCCTTTGCGCTGTTGTATGTAGTTTCTAATATTTTTCAAATGATTGTCTTTAACTATAGATCATTATTCTTGAGAGAATATGTGCTTTACAGTGGCCTAATTTGGCACCGAAGTTCTTTCTTAGTTTCTCCTCAAGTTGAAGCTTATAAGTTAAAATCCAGAACATTATACTCTCTCTGGAAAACAAGAGGCCCTGCTATGCAACATTTACCCCTAAATAAAGTTGATTTAATAATGTTTAATTAATTTAGAAAAGAACATGACCGGTAATGTGTTACTGAAATTTATACATGAAGACTTTATCTGAGATTAGAGAAACTCTCTAGGACAAAATAAACATCAAAGTCCACTTTTCTCTTTTTTCTTTTCTTTTCTTTTTTTCAGAGCAGACCTGAGTCCATGAAATTGTTGATGGTCTTAAGTATGAAAGTTTACGATGATATGTCACATAAATGTCACACCTCCATTTCACCACAGTCCTGAATTGTGTGAATTCTATGTCACCGTTACAAGTGCCAAGAAAAAAGAACACTTAAATTTGAATAACTGACTTTCTCAGTTTTCTGTCTTCCTGGCTGCCAAAGAGGAGCTGAGAGTCCTTTTCTGAGCCAATGGAATCCAGCATAGAATGAGACCTGTTTATTCCGGTTGTGCCAAAGGGAAAGAATGCGAGAAACTGATAAAAATGAAGTTGAAGTGTCTGTTTTAATTTAATTTTTCTCAGCAAAGAGATTTCCCTAAGAAAATACAAGAATCACATAATCATAATCATTTTGAATTAACTTTTTAAGACAAATTAAAAATTTAACTGGCCATAAACATAGCCCCTGTGTTCTTTAGCATTGCACACATGTAAATACTTGATAGAAAATTTTTAACAAAACCATTCAAAGAACTGATAGAACAAACGGTTCTCATTGGACCACAGATGTGACCTCACTTTTCCTTTCACTCATGCAGTCTATGCATAATTCTCTCGTTAATGCATTCTATTAGTTAGCACAGACCTTACAACAAAGAATAAAATATAAGGGCAGCAATTTGTCTTCTGAGGTAGCTTAGCCATTAGAATTCATCCCCCTCCATTTTATCAGTCTCTGCAAATATTCAAATATGCTTTTATTTACATAATTGGAGATTAGGCAAATTCACATTTATATTCCCTTTCACTTACAAATGCCCTAGTCAGTCATTTGTTATTGTGTAATATTCTCCCATCAGACAAAAACCTTATACATCATTACTACATGATTTCAATATGACTGTCCGTCCTATAAAGACGCCATGTGTTTATTTCATTTCTATGTGAGAAGAAATGTCCATCAGTCACTTTTGGTACTCGCCCCAACCAGGGACTGTGCCTCCAACTCCGGCCTATGTCCTGACCAGCAATCAACCACAGACCTTTCAATCTGTGGGCCACACCTGAGCTAAACCAGCCAGGGCCAAAAATGAATTAAAAAAATACAATTAACTTATGAGTATAAATATATTCGATAGGTATATTTTTTGTGATGGTGAACATTTGCCATCTTTGTTTGATGGGAGATTTTCTGTTAGGTTCCTGTGTCTTTTTGACATGATCCCAGCTTCCTTGTTAACCTAATATTAAGACGCTGCACAGTCATTCTATGTACGATTTTTTCCATAGCTAGAATAAGATATTTCTTCTCCATATCCTGGCTTATTTTTGTTAAAGTCTTATCTGAGAACTAGCTAAAGATGCTATAGTTAGTTCATTGTTTCTGGGTCATTTTAGTAGAAAATGCTAGAAAATTATTGTTTGCTGATTATCAAAATAAAGCACATAATGAGTTCTAGATAATATTTCTAATTTAAAATGTAGAACGTAGAATTTTTACTTAACCTGTTTTATTAACTCATGCTAAGGAATTTATTTCTGTAGGACATTGGAATGATAAAATTAAAATATTATGTAATTGCTCAATTTTTATACCTTACAACACATAAAGCTATCTCAGAATAAACACATCAACATCACTTCAATCAATATTTTTAAATTAATACTTTTTAATACTTATTTTTGTTCTACCATAGATTTATAGTCAAATTACTGTTTTAAATCCACTTGGTATAATTTCCACCTTTGTGGATATGACCAACTATGTGCATATTTGTATACATTTGTAAGGTTTTACTCTTGATTGTATTATTTTGTATTTTTTAGTTTTATTTTGTTTAATGATTATATAAAACATTTGAATGGATCAATGTAAAATTTACAAAACAAGGACTATTTGAAAAAGACTAGTTTTTATAGGAGTCACCATCATTTTATTTCTTCCATTATAGGTAACCTTTACTTTTTATTTCAGTGATTATACTTTTTATTTTTTGTATATTATAAGCAGATATTTTTCTATTCTTTATCTTTCTTGAATAAATTGGACTAGAAATCACTTCAAATAATATATAGACATAACATGTTATAATTTTATAAATTCAGAAGTATTTAAACAGAAAAATCAACATTTTGGTAGAAAAAAAGGAGTAAGAGATGACCTTACATATTGCAGTGCCCGTTGTAAACTTTCTGAGGTAAGAACATCGCAGACATCTGAAAAGATAAAAGTTTGTCTCCACGTGAAGGAAAGGCTACAGGTTGGTTGTACACCGCAGAAATTTTATGCATTTATACTCAGATCAATGTTCCATAGGCGTGCGCTAAGATATGTTTGGTCAGCTCTTCCAGGTGGAAGAAAATGGTCACTGAGTCAGCTTCATCTCGGAAACCGGAACGTGGTTTCTAAAAGCCTTTCATTTCCTTCGAGTTTGAGAATTTTCTCAGCAGGCAGTGAAAATTACCCTAAGCAAGATGAAGCTATCTTATGTAAGTATCTTGGATTCATTTAAGTTTTGCTTTTTAAAATAGTATTTATTAATATGTCTCATTTAGTGGGTGATAGATCCAAGTCAGAACATTTTGCTTTAAGTAATGTAAACCAATTCAAAATTGCCATTAGATTGCGATTTTGAATTGCTCCAGTCATGGCTAATTACCAAAGAACTAGTTTTAAATTTCTTTCCATTTGTCTGCTCTCTAAAATGTAGAAGAGAGAAAAGATGTTGATGGCTGAGGTAGTGTGTGATTTGCTCCAATCAGAGTTTTTTTTTTTTTGTCATGTGTTTATACTTATCTTTTCCAGCAAAAGTCTACAGGCCTGCATTGCTTGGAAACAAACTTACTAGAAATTGTCACTATCACATTGCCTTGAATACACATCTGTGAGTATTCAGCCTGTTTGCCTTAAACAAAAGTGATATTTTTAAAAAGGCTAGAATACCTGTAATAGCTCATTATGAGATGGTCACAAATAGATTAAGATTTTGCATATATGCAATATATGAGTTCAAAAAGCAAACACCATGCCATCTAGACTACATATTTTTATGTAAACATCTAAAATATAAATTCTTTACATTTTTTTACCCATATCTTAATACTTAAGAATGTAAACCAGTACTTACCAGGTAAGGATAAAGGAAAAGTCCCACCAACAGCCCGGAGTGTTAAAGGCATGTGATAAAAGCGTATGTGAGCAAAGGGATAGGTGGGAGGGGAAAATGACCCAAAGAGACATTGTAGGCATAAGAAATGCAACCTGTCTTTAAATGTAGATAATAATGATCACTAATGAGTATTATATCATCTAATTACAGAGATACATCTTTCATTTAATAAACGTTCTTCATAAAACAGTAGAATGTTCAGTCAAGGACCACAGGATGACACAGATAATGATGGATGATATTTTGGAAAACATCACGAACTTATATTGTCCTTGAAGTAGGATGCTTTCCAAGTACTTAATTTTTGGGAATCCAACCAAAGGAACGAGGTTAAAGTCAGTTAGGAAGCAGGTACAAGAACAAAACCATGATTAACTGACAGTGTGTGCATGGGGTAGGCAATTGAATGTTGAACAGAGTCCCTGTATTTGATTTTATTGCAAAAATATTTACCAATTCCCTTCATATTATAATTTTTAAAATACATGTGACTATTTTTCCATTTCTCTACATAATTCAGAGCAAATATAATTTATTTCATTTTATACATACCAAAATGATTAAAGATTTTATGATATGCAACAAAAAATAACTCTGAAGGCTTTAAGATAATGATAACAAAAGAGACCCATTGAAATTGGAAGAAAATGCATTAAGTCAAATATCTTATTTCTTTCCATTCCCCCTCACACATGACTCTTTTTGCAATTAAGCCCTTCTACTTTCAGCTCTTGCAGATATTCAATTCTAAGTATTGAAGAAGCCACATTTTATTGAAAAAATGCTACACTTTCATGTTGGAATAAAAGATTTAGTTTATAAGGTTGAACCTTTAATCTGAATTTCCCTTTTAAGGATATTGCATTTCATTATCTGGAAACCCTACTTATAAATGGGGATGATAGATTATTTTTCCCAAACTCAGGATGTTTAGAGAGTCATTCAAAATTGTTAGTTTACTTTTTAGATATGGAGATTTATGTTTTGAATTAATGCACTCTTATGTTAAGGCTGAAAACTGTGCATCAGCCAACCTAATGTTCCACTCCACATGAGCCATCTCCTTCTTTCTTAGCCATCTCCTTCTTTCTTAGCCATTATAATCAGATGTGCAATAAGTGACCAAATTCCTATTTATGGAAACTTTGCTACATCACTCCCAAGAAACACAGGAGTATTTCCTACTGTTTTCACTGTTTCAGCTCCTGGCTTTGTCTACCAAAGCAAACAAGAAATGAAGTTCGTTGTTGACACAATCTACCTTGCATACACTGTTTTAAAAGTTCCAAGATTGGTGGAAAATATTGTTTCTAGTCATTCACTCAATAGCAGCTGTATTGGTGTAACTTGAGAGTAAGTACTTAACATAACATAGAATCTTAAAAACAAACCTGAACCTCCATCCTGCCTTCTTATCTGCTGCTGTTTAATGTCATGTATTCAATACTATCAGCTGTCTCCTTATGAATGCCCCACTAATATCTTTTAAAAACTTTGAATTTTTGCATTTCTGACCCAATTTTCCTACAATTCCCAGTAGTTCTGCCATTGCCATTGAACTTTTGTGATTTTCCTTTACTATGAATATTCCAGATACTGCATGGTCAGATTCTTAATTTCTTCCCATCATTGCCATCCTAAACTAGTACTTGAGGAAATGTGAAATATAAAATCAAGAATACCACAGTGCAATAAAAATACACATTCAAAGTAACTTTTTAAAAAAACTTCAAATTTTCTTGTAAAATTTATGCCTAAAATATCATGAAAAATTGTCATATTCTACAAAATTAAAAAAAAAACCTTTGTCCAAGTAAATATATTGCTGACACAATTGTGCTTCTTGAGAGACCTCTATCTTTAAGATATGAGCTCTAGATTATCCAGATTCTTCAGATGGCTCAGTCACATGTGGTTGCTCCTCAGGTGAGATTTAAACTTCCATGACCTTTTATATAACAGCTACTCTTTTTAAATAAAAGCCAAGAAGGAAAAAAAAAGTTTTAGCAATATATTAGAGACTGCTTGTAACTTCACAGTTTTTATCTCTAATTTTTGTGAATTTTACTGTTTTAATTAGAATCATTTCTTAGCATCATCACTGCCATCTTTCTGATTTTGCAATTGATCATTCAAAATCTATATTAGCCATCACCCCACTGATCCTGCCATCACTCTCTGTTTTATTTCTATGTTACATTAATTTTTTTAATGTTTTTATCTCAGACCAAGATAAATTTCCCCAGATTCATGCTTTATTTATCCTTATTTTACTTTCTTATTTTCTTGTTTTGCTTTCTTATTATTATTTTCTTATTTTACTTTCAAGTGCTCTTTTCTTGTTTATGATATATTCATTCTCAGACTATACTTTCAGGGATCATTTCTATAGTTCATTACAATGCATTCATTCTCTTAACTGTTTCTTCTTGCTTCCATGATTGGCAAATGAATGACAGCCCCTTCCAGTAGAGGTTAAAAAAGTTGTTAAAATCTTTTATACATCACTCTCAATCATGAAATGATAGATTTGGTATTGTTATTTAATTTCCCTTCTAGTCTCTAAAACATACTGAAATATTTTAACCATATATCATTTTGTGTCAAGTTTACAGTAAATCAAAGCAGAAACAAATTCCATCTTTCTTTCTCCTGTCCATGTGTAATGCATGGAACAAGATGAAATTTCTTGTGCTCATTAAATATCTAAATAACTGAAAAAATTAAAAACATCTTTCCTCTTGCTATTTGTTAAAGTTTATTTAGCTAATTGTTTTCAAAACATGAAACTCTGGAGAAAGGTATATCAAGTGTACTCATAAATTTGATGAGTTATTACTGATGTGATAATCAGGCTGGTGGTCAACATCCCCTATTCTTCCACAGCAGACTCCCATTAAACAACAGAATATTCAAGTATGCTTCAAAGCATGTGCCCTCATTCCTTTAAAGTTGTGCTTTTTTGTCTTTAAATCATGGCTAGATTGGAAATTTCAGCCTCCTAAATCTCATCAACCTACGATTAATCTGAAAAAAAAAAAAAAAAAAAAACCCTGAAAATATAAGCCATTACTGGATTCAGATACATGAGTATACCATTGGTTTGCCAAGCAGATGAACTCACGACAGACTTAAGTTTTGGTGAAACCATTTGGAAAAAGTGGGCACATGGCCAGCTTTTAGAAATGGCAGTGATTGCAAGTCAGTGCCCTTTCCTGTTTCAGGGTCTGTGGCCGTGGAAACCCCGTCCAGAGCTCTGTGCTGCTCTGTATTTACAGAACCTTGTTTCAAGCCTGGCTCTCCAGTCTTTCCAGCAGCTCCATAGACTATCCCAAACAAAAACTTCTGTTTCAGTAATAGTCATCTGTCAAAAACAAAATTGATTATTACAGTCTCTAAACGGTTAAATCATAAAAGCTCTGTGATGTAGGAAGCCTATTTTTTACACCGTGCTTGCACTTCAAGCAGCATAAGTTGAGGGGCATTAGGAAGTAACCACAGAAGGAAGAAGTTCAGATTTATATATTATGGACTGTGTGTGTTAGTTATTGATGGCTGAATAACACATTTCCCCAAAATGCTGCAGTTAACACAACATATACTTAATATATTACAGTTTCTGTGGGTCAACAATCCAGGTATAGGGTAGCTGGCCACTCTGTTCTACAGTCTCCCTGTGTTACTGTAGACAGTGAGCTAATTATGAAGAAGGAAGGAAGCAAAGGGAATTGGGCATTGTTGAGCATAATCAACCAGGGAACATAAACCTGTTTGCTTCACCAGGAAGCTATAGCCTCACACACTCTAAGGGATCACAGTGTTACTGTGCCAAGAATAAACACTTCTCCCTTCCTAACTCTGGTCCTAGATTGTGGGGAGAGCAGGGGGAGGTGAGTACATGTGCACTCAGAGTCAGAATGGTGCAGGGAGAGGTAGTGGACCATAGAAGCCTGTCAGTCTAACCTGGGGAAAAAATCAGTTGACTAGAAGTTGGTCCTATGAGAGACCTTGTGGAATATTGGGAAGATGATTGGTTATTTTGAAAAAGCTCCTGATTCTTCCCAAGCCGGAGATAATATAATCACAAAGAGAACAAAGAAAAGCTCTCTCTCAGCGAATCACCCTCACCCTGTGCACTCTGCATTCTCTCCCCATAACCACGTAGTCCTAGCAGCCATGCAGCCAGCAGCCATGCAGAGTCCAAACACAGGCTCCAGGAAGGAGCCTGGGCTATACCATAGCAGCACAGCCAGGAACGGCACTAAGCTACGTGGATGGGGACTGAGACTGCTTAGCAGACACCTATGTACTACAAAGGTCTAACCTTTAATATGAAACAGAAACTCTGAACACTGGCTTTATTTAGGCCTTGCTGAAGACACGATTGGATTTTTTTTTCCATAGCAAGATGATGAGAGATGGAACATAGGGGCAGCCTTCCACTCCATTAAATCTTGCCACACCACAATCCCCCATGTGTGGGTCATGAAATGCTTTTCTCAGGATCCTGGGAAACAGTCCTACTCCCAACAGCAACACTAGACTATAATCAAGGTGTAGGTTCAGGACATGTGGTCTCACCTGAATTTTCAATTCAGGAAAAAATAATTTACAAACTTGCTCAATGCTTATTGAGGCATTCAGTTTCTTACAGATGTCAGGGACTGAGGGCCTCTACTCTTTGCTGGGTGTTGGCCTGAGGGTGCTCAAAGCTGCTTGACCTGTGGACCCCTCTTACTTGGCTATTTATTTCATCAAAGTGTGCTAACAGAGGAGGTAATTGGGAGAGTATGTGAGCAACACAAAAGTCACAGTCTTTTGTAAATTAGACTGAGAAGGTGCATCTCATCATCATGGCTGCATTCTATTGGCTGAAGCAAGCAACTCAAGGCCAAGATGATCGGGAACAGAGATCCCTGAATGCTCTGTTGAGGTCTCCCTAACACAATTAAACTTTAAGCAACCTACAGATGATCTTTCTTATGCTTGACCCCCCAAAAATACCTTAAAAATAAATCATTATAGTTGAAAGCTATGGAAGATATTGACAGATACATAAAGCAATTACAAATATTAACACAGAAATCATTGGGAGAAGATCTGAAGTTAACTATTTGTGTGGATTGTCCAGTTAGAAATTAACAACCTATAGCCATAACGTAGTACAAAGAAATCTATGTTGTAGTAGAGAAAAGTGATAGTTAGTGAAGTGAGAGTTTGAAACCTCGTAAGATATCCACAAACTCTCTTTCATTACTGTTTCAACACTAATTCAAAAACTTGCTACTTTATTGTGGATTATTGTGAAATAATATTTGGCTAGAAAACAGTTTGCATTATAAAACTGAGACCAAAAGATAAAAATTGTGGGGAAAATGAGAACACTGCAGCCTAGTGAAAGATTTTATTAAAACTAGGGGAAATTTTAAGACTGCTTATTACTTGACTTACAAATATTTGTTTGTGTTTAACATTTATAATAAGCCTATGACATAAACTATAGAGATTTGTGACTTCCCAAAAGACCATGAAAATAGCCTGTTAATCAACTGAGGCTGAGTTTTTATCTGTTGTATTAAAAGAAAGTATCAGTTTGGTATTTGTGGTATTGTCTGAATAAAAGGAAAATAAGAAAAATAGTAGGGTTATCAGTAATAGGACACATTTCCACCAAAGATAATGATGTACAAATTTTATTAAATAATCAAAGAAAGAGTTTCTCATTCCTAGGAGAATAAATAAAATGAATTTGAGAAATGGATAAGAAGAAATTAGAACTCAACTCAATGAAAGTCTTATGTCACCATTACATTTAGAGAGACTTCTGAGTCGAGTGTCAAGGAACCTCAGAACAGCAAGCTATTTTGGAAAAAGAATTATTGAACAGCAGTGACAAAGGGATCTTAATTCTTTCTTGCTAGGACTTCTAAGATTGTTAGCTGAAAATCTCCAAAAGATCACCCAAGTTGACTTTATTATCTTCTACTGCAAAGCATCAATTTGATAAAGTCTTAGTGGTGTGGCCATGGGGAAAATACCAACAAATTTCTTTAGTGTCTGAGATTGTGGAGTTTAAGGTAGGTCTTTCCATGTGGAAATATGATGGGAATGAGCAAATTTCATAAAATACTATTTTAGGAATAGTGAACAAAGTGAAAGTCTTGAAAATAAGTGTGAACAAGAAAAGTCTGTTCCAAAATTGTGTGGTTTGACAGTTTGGACAAGTTATTGTCCTGAAATGGAGGATTTTGGCTCAGCTGAACAAGCTATTGTTCTGAGAAAGAAGTTACTTGAGGAGGTTAATCTTCAGATAAATTGATTTGGGGGAAGTTCCAAAAGCAAGTGATGACATTATGTACTGATTTACAGACTTGTTTTCCAGAGAAAGATTTTCTTGGGACAAATAGTAAAAATGGAGGCAGCTTTAACTTAGTCGAAAAGGTCACGCTATATATCTGCAGGAACAATTAATTCTCAGTGTTCTTATTTCCCACACCTTTAAACAAGGGTAAATTAAGCTTTTAAGATATTTAGTAAGCTTCTATCAAATATTCTAAAATAAGACCAAAGGAAACACATTTTAAAAAAGAAACCTTTCATTACTACTGAACAGAAAGATTGTTCCGAAAGTGAGACTACATCTGTTTCCTGGCCACGAGCAGACATTTTATATTTTAGACACATTTAGGTTGGTCATGAAAAAAGGGAAGGAAAGCAAGAATTTGAGTTGATGGGTATGGTGGTAAAGCAAAATGAATGAACAGTTCTGAGTTCTCAAAAGCACACGTTTAAAGGTAAATAAATTGGGGGAGAATTTAAGCAGTTAACATCTAAGGATTGATTTTATCAATAAAACGGGTGGTTTACTTCCCATATTTGTAACTTTCACAACATAAGCTCTGCAGAAACATCTTAACTATTTATATAAGACAAAGTTATACAATTAGAAAGTGACAGAATCTATATTACAATTCGAGTTCACGTTATTAAAATCCTGTTTTGAAGTAGGGTTTTTGTTATCTTGTATACTGTTATATCAAACATAAACATATATATAAAAATACATGTTTGATGTATATAGCTAATAGATGCTTGATGAACAAATAAATGTTATGGTTTATCCTGCTTCATACGGTGACTACTCAACTATTTTAGTTATTTTATCTCTTTGTTATGTTTATGCTTGAAAAGGTAAATGTATGAGTCTATTTTTATATCTTGTGATATTTAAACAACAGTGTGATCAAGAATACATATTATAATGACATAAAATTATTTCATCTTTTTCATCATTTTCCTAATATGACAAATGAGAGAAATTATTGTCTTTTAAGAATAAAGTACATTAAAAATCTGTTCTAATTATTTCTTATTCAGTTTATTTTAATGTTACTACTGATATACATCATTTTAAAATTCTGTAGCCATAGAAAAGAATGAAGTACTATAGGGCTATAGAAACTGACAGACATAAAAATGTTGATTGACAGATTTATTTGTTTGGTATACATTTATTAATGCTTTTTATATGCCAGATGCTATCAAAAACAACATAGTTTTGATTTCAGACCCTTATTTTGGTCTAATGATAATAACATATTGCTAGATAAAATAAATTTCAGGAGAATTATGTATAACTATACATGCTATGATTATATGTATACTTATTATGGTTTTATATATATATATATATATATATATATATATATATATATATATCCTGTCTTCCATTAATAAGTCTAGAAAATGTCCTTTAATTATGAGCATTAACATTTGAAAAATGGCAAAAATTATTTAACTTTCCATTTTTTTACTAAGAATATTTGGGTTATTTGTACTTTAACATTAAGTGTATATTACTACATAATGAAAATATAATTTAATAATATCACTGAAAAATGTCTTACTTAGTAACAAGGTCTTTTAAAGTATCAGACATAACACTAATATTTATATAAAATGCTAATTCTTAATAAAACAATATTGAATATGTCAACAGTTTTAAAGTAAAAGGCATATACAGTGTCCTGCAAAAGGAACACCTACTTAAGTATGGTTGGTAGGGCAATAATATGGGTGTAATAATTTATAGTTTTAATTTCAACATTCCACCTAAAATGGCATATAGTGTCCTTGAGTGTGATATTGTTATGTTACAGAATTACATGCTTATGATTTTTTAATAAAATATTTTGTGATAAAAAGGGGTGTTAATTGTGCTGGACCCTGTATTTTCCAAATGAGTTTTCCATCTGCAAAATGATACATTTATTTACTTCATTATAAATGTTCCTTCTAACTCTTGTGTCCTTTCTCTGACTCTAAATAATAATCAATGAGAATACCCATGAAAGAAAAATGCAAATAAAAGGGAAGATTCAGAATAAACCAATAGCATTTTGGTCACTGATTAAAGTTTACATGTTAAAAAGCAAGGACCTTCAGATTTTAAAGTGTGCCTTCATTTTTCTCCATAAGTGTCAAGATTTATTAGATATGTCTGTTTTTAGCAATTTACTTGAAGGGTAGGAAATGAAGACAATCTTTAGGTGAGGGACCAAACAGTTTTCTCAAACTAGGGTCTTCGGAAAACTAGAAGCACAGTAATGAGTAAGAGTTTGTTAACATGCAGATCCCTGGGTTACAACACAATCCACTGAATTAGAAAAATGAGGTGGACTGCAATCACTAAACATTTATAGTAAGTTGCTTCAGCTATTCTTATAACTGATAGCATTTAAGAACCACCTAGAATTAGAATTAAGAAAAAATGGTAGCACATAATTACAACAAAATCAAGTAATGGCTTCAAGTAATGCAGACTTCATTATGTCTGATTTAATTTGTTGTTTAATGAACCTGTCATTCTGTATCTGGATGACCATGCTTTCCAAGTTATAGAAATCTGAAGTAATATCCTTACAAAGAATGTAGCAGAAATACCATTGGAGGGAAGTTAATGAGAGAGTCCCAAAAGTAGTTTAATGGGACCATAGGAACCCTCTCAAGTGACAATCTTTCCATAGCAATTGATAAGAAACTCTCAAAGGTACTGGCTTTCTGAATATTGACTCTGGAGGGAAATACAGCTTTCTTACCAGATTTCAATAGAAGGTCTTATGGAACAAAAATGAGCATTCCCAAATGCTCCATGGCAAGATGAGTGGAACAATGACTTACTACTCTCTTAGGCAGAAATGGCACAAGTACAAATGCAAAACTTAAAACCTATCACAACTTTTACCTAGAGCCCACTTCAAGCAAACCATTTTAAAGGATTTTATGTAAATAAATATAGCTGAAAAATTGAAGAGATGCAAGTGAGTTCAATCTACTATTTTAAAGTAGTAGATTTAACTTGATTGAGGTGATAGAAAACTTGAACATGTGGTGAAAATTTTGAACTTCTCACAAGCAAAGTACATATATACAGGAAATTTTAATGTTTTCCAGAATCTTGAAATTCAATTCATGTCTCCTAAATTTTTACTTTAGAGAATATCACTATGAAAAAGTTTAATAAAGTAAAAAACATAAATTGATCTTATTAAAGATTTAGCTTTCCAAAGGTGGAAAAGTAAGAGATGTTTTATGATTTTTTAACTGTCAATCACCTAGCATTAAGTAGGTTGTTCTACATATTAGTCATTTAATTTTATCTGTCAAAATGGAAAATATGTGGGTAGGCACTTGAAAGTTCAAGCAAATTTAAATGAATTAGAGGTTCAAATAAGTAATTACTGTCAGTGGATAAAAGGTTACTTAGGACTAAACCTGACCACTCCATCTATTTTATAGTCCCCAGTCAAAGTTAGTTGGCTGTACATCATTGCCACTCTTTTTAGAGAGCTGACACAGGTATTAGTATTCTGACATTGAAACTAATTTTACAAGATATTTTGAATTTAACTAAGCATGAGACTTGAGGTCTAAAGATATCCTACTACTCTTTCATTCTAAGGATGAATCTCTGACAGATTAAATGCTGTAAATCTCTTGAAAACAGTGTCATGAATGTCTTCAAATGTCACTCAGTGTCCCCAAAATGCTGTCAAAAATAAAATATCAATTATGTGTAAATATAAAGGGAGGGGAAGCAGGAAAATCAAATTTTTCAAAGAATTTCAATTCTGATTTAATTTCATAAAATGTGACTCAAAATTCTCAAAGACAAAATTAATGACAGCTGAGAAGTTTAATTATAAACTCTAAAACTTTGAAAACAAACTGAGAATAATATACATTTAAGGAAAAAGTAGAAATAAATTACATTGCCTCTAAATAATGATATGCAATAAATAAAATTCATGAGTTCACTGAGCATCTACTATGTGCCAGGCTGCTATCAAGCTTAACCATGCTCAATTTTGACCTTTCTAAAAAGACTTGTTCTCACAGCCATGCCAAGTGGTTAGCAGTGCACCTTCCCCCTGGGCTCTCCTATGTCCTTTCCTCCTGTGCTACTTCACCACTAAGGCTGGGGCTGAGATAAGAGTCCTGGTGTTTGTCAGTGCAGCACTCCCTCATACGTGATTGCTGTTTTTGCTGCTGCCTGCTCTCAGAGACAGATTTGCAAACTGAGAGTAGTAGAAGACTGTCTTGCCCGCATCAGCTCCATAGGAATCAACTGAGGTGATACTGGGAAAGAAAGCTCACAATTTATTGAGGATTTCTTTTCAGATACTTCTTTCTGTGGTTGTACCACTGGTCTCAGTTCCTCCAGCCTTTTCCATTATTCTACATTCTTTCCCTCTTTAAAATGTGTTTCCTTTCCTAATTTCTGAAAATTAAAATGTCCCTTTTCTGGGGACTATTTCAGTTGAGAAAAAGAAAACAGAAAAAGACAAGCTCTTACCTTTCTGTCTCCTTTTTTTCTCTCTCATATCCCCTCAAGGTCTCATTTCATGGTGCCAAAACCTAACAGCAGCTTGCCCAGGGGTCAGGGTGTAATCATTACGGTTTTGTATGCACCCTATTTTTTCCTGAACACCCCCGGTGAAGCCAGCTCATGGACAAAGAAGCAAATTAAATTATAATTTTAAATGTCACACTGAATTTAATTTAATGTAACAATTAAAATGACTTATAGCTCAGTCATTTTCGGTGTTAAATTTAGATACTCTCCCTTGCTCTTCCTGTTACTGAATGTCTCACACACTGCACTGTGCGTAGCAGAGAGGAGGATGATATTGAGCCGTATCATACAAGATCAATTTCCTTAGGACATTTACAACATTATGGGGGGGCAAAAATTTATGCCTAAGATTTTTAAAACCACTGTCAAATTTCTGTATAATAATGAAGTCCAGAGAATTACATTTTTGGTGTAGATGAATTGAGTTTAAATGGTGTCAGTTAAATGGTGTCGGACGATAGAAATGCACTCAAGTGGAAAAGTCCTGAAGGCAGTTCACAGTGCAGGACTGATGCTCAGAGAATGGTGCGAAGGAGAGAGAATGATGAATTATTCTGCTGCACAGGAAGGGGTGGATTTTTAAAGAAGCTCATCTATATGGGGTGGGAAACAGATTGAGGTGACTGAACATATTTGAGAACTGTGAGTGAAACCATGGACGAGAACCCACCTCTGTATTCTTTTACTCGTGTGCTATGGTGCAAATCACTTGCCTTCTCCGAGACTCCATTTCTTCTTTTTAACCTTTTTTAAACTTGTTTTATTGTTGTTCAAGTGAAGTTGTCTCCTTTTCTCGTCACCACTCCCCCCACCCCAGCCATCCCCACTCCCCACTCTTGATCCTACCCCCTCTTTGGTTTTGTCCCTGTATCATTTATAGATATTTCTGAAAAGTCTTCCCCCTTTTCCCTCCATTATCCCCTCCCACCTCCTCTCTGGTTACTGTCAGTTTGTTCTTAATTTCAGTGTCTCTGGTTATATTTTGTTTGCTTCTTTGTTTTGTTGATTAGGCTCCACTTATAGGTGAGATCATTTCTTAATTCTTTGATTAAATGAAATATCTTCAGCTTATAAAATAGGTGGACATTGTGAAGGTGTAAAACAAGTGCTCCCTGCTGAAGTCATCCAAAGAGCAACAGAATAATGTGAATCAAGTAAAAAGTTTACTGGTCTTACATTAATAAGGGAGTCTTAAAAGAGTCTTTGCAACGTCTCAGAAAGGGATGGTCAAAACGAGATGTCTATAGGGTGCTGTGGTCTGAGGTAAAGCAGATTGTTTCAGGTTTTCCAAAGAAAAATTATTTGAGTTTGTCACCTAGATTGTTCGTCATAATTAAAGGACATAGTGAGATGTAAGTTTTGATAACTAAGCTGTTTAATAAACACAGTGTGAGGGAAACGTGTTCACACAAATAAGCGAACTCTTGTTTGGAAAAAAAAAATAGCTTTTAAGAATCCCCTGAATAAAAGTAAAATCACTCATTGACTCACAGCCTTATTTTCCTGTGTAAACATTTCTAAACCAAATAGATAAGTCATACAACTTGCCTTTAGCTTAGCAAGACTGATTTTGGAATCCCGACCTCCAGACTTGTAAGATCACAAATTTGTGTTGTCGTAAGTCACTGCATTTTGAAAATTTGTTAGAGCAGCAATAGAAAAGTAATATGACTTCTGAGTTCTTTATATGTGAGAGCAGAAACCAGGAGTCCCAGAGAGAGTATTTCTCTCCATCTACATCAGGCACACTTGCCTGTTGTAGAGGGACGGGAGCGTTTGCTTCAGAAGGGATGCAGCTTTACAAACGTGTTTCAACCTTGTCTTTACGTTAGAGTTCTAAAACTATCCCCCACAGCATTCCCTTCCCCTGGTTATTCAGTCAAACACAAATCTAGGTACTGCTGTGAAGGGACATTAAAGGTAACAGTAAGTTACTAATTAGCATATCTTAGAGTAAGGATGTGAACTTGTATTATCCATGTGGGTCCCATGTAACCACATGGCCTGCTGATCAGAGGAAGGAGTCAGATCGACATAGAGGAAGAAACAAGAGAGACGAGGCAGAGGGCACATCAGGAAGAACGTGATGCACGGGAAGGTCTTGTCAATCGAGCTTGGTGTGTTTCTCGGTAGAGTAAGTGTGTCATGAGCCAGGGAATGTGGGTGGATTCTAGGATCCAGTAAACAGTCCACAGTTTATAGCCCAAAAGGACACAAAGGGCCTCAGTCTTACCTCTGCAAGGAATTGAATTTGGTCAGCAGCATAAAGGGGCAAATAATTTGCTCCTAAATCATTCAAATATGAGCAGATACCTGGGAACACATTGCATTCAGCCTTTTGAAACTCTAGCCAGAGGGATCAGCCAGGTCTTGCTGAACCTACAATTTTGACCTACAGAACTGCAAGGTAACAGACTTGAATGGTTTTAAACCCCTAAATTTATTGTCATCTGTTAGGGCAGCAAAATAAAATACACAATCAAACCAAATACTACTTGAGTCTCATTTCAGAACAATTTAAATAGACTCCGCTGTTAGGAGCTTTGGCATGTATTTCTTACTTTGCAAAAATAGCTCATATAAATAGGGAAAATGAATACCAGAATTAGTCCTGTCGCAGCCATGGATTTTCCTTGTTTAAGCCCTCTAAGTCCTCTGTCCCAGAAAAGCCCTCAGTGTTGGACAAACAAAAACATTTAGTCAACTCAAATATCTTCCTAAGTGAAGCTGAAGCAATGCAGAAGATACAAAAGATGCTTTTGAACTTGTACCTTTTAAGTTTCAAGCAAATTCCTGTGCAAATAGTTTCTTTCAGAACCATCATACAACTTTTGCCCCATCTTTGAGGACAGTGGTCACTTGCATTTTCTGCTATTTCTATACCCATTTTTGCATCCTTGTAGTAAGTTCAGAATCATCATTTGTATACTTTTTATCAACTTCTTTTGAGTTGAGACTGTTAGTGAAACTTCACTATAAGTAGTATGCAGGTCATATCCACATATGACATCCTCAGTTAAGCCAAGAAGCAATATCTCTTCGCATTACGCTGAATCACAGTTCTTTTATTTGTGAATCATTTTATGTGATCTGAAAGGAAATCAATATGCAGTCTTAAAATACATGTATGGAACATTTTTACAGCATAAGGTAAATGCATTTATCTTTTTCATTTCTTGGGCACAAAGCTTATTGTAGTTTACCTTAAGTGTGAGTGCTTACGTATTCACATTCAAACAATTTGTCCTCAAAAATAATTTTCTATAAAGAACAATATACTATCATAGAGGCAACAATTTCTAGCTATTCACATCATATATGTTCCAATCACTAATACAATTCTTAACATTTTCTTTGAAAACTGTTTTTGCTAACCTTTATTCAAAGAGAGAACTTTTTTATTTAGCTTCGCTGTAGATCTTTCAAGGAGAAAAGTGTACACACAGACATACACGGAGACACACATAGATTGTAAGGCAAAATTACTTCACATTTCTAAATGCATCCTTATCACTAAAATGACAAATACATTGATTTAAAAGTATACGTTTTTACATATTGAAATAAAATTCAGGAAAAATTGCAAATTGGAATTTTGCAATATTGCTGACTTTGAGCTGTATAATTTAAATAAAACAAAAATACAAAGCACAAAGATGTGCTATTAGAATTTTTTAAAGTAATAATAGCTAAGTATGGAAGATTAGAAAGTTAAAAATATTTTTTTAAGCCACCAAATAACATTCTGTTTAAAGGAATTATAGGCACTATAATTAATACATCAAACCTTTGTTTTTCTTTGAGTATAGCTTAACCTGGTGCAGACCACGCCTCGTGGGGTCCGCAATGTTATGGGTGAGGCAAAATAAATTCACACAGACTACCGAGTGAGTCCTGTGGAGGAAAAGGGACAGCATGACTTCTCTCTCAAGAGGAGAAAAAGCCTCAGCCCCTGCCTTGAGGGGCCTTTATTTCTTTTCTGGGCACAGTACTTGATGGTCCTCATTTACTATGCACAGGCTCACTTTAGGTGGTTACCTTTTACAGAAAACAAAGGAGCCTATGCTGCTAATCACATCACAGAAGAGGGATATTTGCAAATGAAAAGGCAAAAGTAGTTGAACTTGTTACCCTCATCCTTGGAAGGTTTAGAGTGGATTTTAGGAAGTTACTTTGCAGTAAATGTCCTCAATTCAGGGTGAGGAAGTTTTAGCAAAAACAAGTCTCATAGCGGTCTAGGTACAGTGCAGGTCTGATTCCCCAGTGGAGAACCTATCCGTGGGTGTCAGTCCTGTGCATCTTGGAGTGGGAGCTGGACCCACGCCACGCAGAGCGGCCTCCTATATAACCTATCCTTGCTTTGTTACATTCTCAGCTGGATCGTCATCATAGTCTTTAAGTTTTGTATTTTTTACCAAATGTCTTTAAGACGGGATATTTACTTTGAAATTCTTGTACTTCTAATTAAATACTAACTTTTCAAATTTATGTTCTATTTGTATAGTTTATGCTTACTCTTTGAAAAAGTGAAACATGAGGTTAGGAGTTATATTTGTCTTTATGTCATATCCTTCTTCATGTATAAATAAATATGATAATTTTGGCTAAATTGATTTTTAGCTCAGGGAAATACAAATATAGAATGGATATGAATATCCTGTATTATTTTAACCAAAATCTTCCTCTAGCCTCAAGTTAGATTGATTGAATCATGTTTTTTTTAAACTACTTCCAAAAATACCTTGAAATTTATTTTTTGAATGACATTTATTTATTACTCAAATCAAGTATTTTCTGAAAAAGTCATGACCCCCCCTTTTACCTTAGGGAAGATCATGTAAAGTTCATATCATTTGATCGCACATTTGACCACTTTCTAAATCCAGAATTTTATATTAAGCTGGATTTCCCATGCACATTTCACAATGGCATGTTTAAATGACCTGAAAATATTTAATTTGGTCATTGTGATCAGCTTGGTCAAATTGTCAGTCTGAGTCTAAAATGAATAAATTGGACCTCGTTGACCCCATCCCTCAATTTGGTTATTTTAAAAGCAAGACTAGTGAGATGTTGATATAAAGAATTACACATAAACTCATTATGTTGAATATACACAAAGTCACCCTATATAATCAGCCCTTGAATCATCTCCTCATCTTGAGTGTGGTGGAACCTCTGGCTTGATTCTGCCAATAGAATACAGCAAAGATGATGAGAAAGTCTCTCCTGTTGGTTATGTAAGGCCCTTCATAGCCCAGTAGAACCAGAGAGTCTGCTAATCTTTAAGAGGTAAACTGTCATGATGTCAATGGTCTGGAAGAGGACCTGAAACCATGGTGGTCTCTCAGAGCCAAGAGCGGCTCCCAGATGATAGCCAGCAAGAAAAGTAGAATCATGCTTCTGCAGTAGCAAGAAAATGAATTTTTCCAAAACTTACATGAGCTTAGAAGAGGATCCCGAGTTCCAGAATGGAATTCAGCCTCTGACTACAGCCTGTGAGCCACCCATCTGAGGACTCAGCTATGTCATGCTTGGACGACCGATGCACAAAAAGCATGAAACAAGAATACGTCCTCACCAACTGCAGGTTTCAAACTTTATTTTTTGTCACTTTGTTATGTATAATATGGTGTCTTACCTTTTTAACTTGTGTTTCTCTATTTATACATGAAATTAGGCACATTTTACCTACTTAAAAGGCATTTTAATTGAAATATTATTGAGGTGATTGTAGATGCAAATGAAATTATCAGAACTTTAATGTCAAATATTTATTATATTCTAAGTGAAACACTTGCTATTATTTGTATTATATTTTATTAGTTAATGTTAGTAAAATATATTGTTATTCACTTGAACACAAACACACTGAAAAAAATATATAATTACATAATACCAAATATATTGTATTGCTTTTCTTTTTATAGTCGTCACCATTTGTTGACTATCTTTACTCAGATGTGTATGCACACACACACACACATACACGTAAATATATATATAAATAATTTCAAATTCTCTGGTGGTAAGCAACAGAAACTGAAATAAGGTACATTCAGCAAGAAACAAACTTAAACATATGGATTGGCTCATGGATCTTAGTGACAAGTTTAAACATCATGTCAAAGTTAGAACAGAAACTGGATGAGTCCCAAGCATATAACTAACAGAGCCTAAAGGAGAGACATTTTAAAGGCCCCTATTGGGATGAATCACCTCTAACTGTTAATGTTGCCTATGTCACTCCACTCAAGTTCCTGGAGAATTCAGGGAGTCTTGACACTCCCCATCAGGACTCTGTCCATTACGTGCACAGCAGGCAAAGGGGGTGGTAGTTCAAAGATTCTTTAGTATAGTGCCCAGAAAAAAGATCAGATCGATGCAGATCCAGCAGCTAAAACAGACGTCCACGACACCTGAAATGTTATTACTATTTCACTTATTAGAGTAATTACTCTCTATGCAGCATTAACTGCTTTCTAACTTTTGTCATCGCATACAATGCTGTGGTCAGTGGAGCAGTCGGTAGTCAAGGCTAAGACATCTCCGACCTGCTAGTTCAATGTAGGGTAAGCTTTTTTAGCTAAAACTGCCCATCGGAAAATTTATACCAATCTAAACTTTATCCAGTAGTTCAAGGGACAGCCTATTTCTTAAACACAATAGACATTTCTTTTGTTGTTTTATTTTACTATGTTATCTGCTGTTCTTGGATCTCCAATTAGATTAAAAATTGGGATTTTTTTCATTTGTGTATTTCTGGCATAAGCATGGCTCAATTTTTCCCCAAGAAAGTTGTCTTTTATTTATTTTAAGAGGTTATTAAATGATTTTTTTAACTCTTTGCATCTCATATATATATTGTAATTATTGTTAAAATTTTGCTGTTTCTTGTTTACCTCTTCTTATAGAATATTATATTAAACAAAGAATATGCATTTATATGTAGCCAAACTGTTACACTTTGTTTTTATAATTTCAGCCTTTTGTTATAGTTGCTTAGTATAGTTTCTGGATGAAGTAGAGTTTGTCTTTGTTTTGTTTTTAATGGTTAATGAATGTACCTGTGCAATGTAGTGATTAGACCTTAAATTATTTAGAATAAATGTTACCTTTAATATGATTTTTAAATATATATATAGTACTTGGCATTGGTAATGAAAATTAACAGATAGTTGAAAAAACAGAGGATCAGGATATTTGCCTTGGAACTCCCTTTTCTGCCTAAATTGCTCAAAGAGAAAAAATACATTTTCCCTGTGATATATTTGCTCAGTTGGCCCCCACCGACCTGGTTATAGTGCCCTCCTATCACCGCATTGAGTTGTGGGGTCAGGTTGGTTCTTTAATAATATTTTCCTTTTGAAGATTTCCTTTTCAAGTTATGGATCAATGTTAGATAACATGTTCTTATAATACAGTGTCCATTCCAAATGTACTCCAACTTATGTAACACCAAAAATTTCCATGTAACTTTACTTTAGTACAAAATCTACTTCTATTAATAGTTAAAAGTATACATAAAATTGATGTATTGTAGGTTAAATATTAGGTAACCCAAATAATCACTTTTTTCTCCTGATTTTTATTATATACTCAAAGGCAAAGTAGATCACAAATTTTAAATGACCATTATGGATGTTATTTGGTACTGATTTAGTGTAATAAAACTGACTGCATTCGGCACTTTATGCCCATAAACTCTTATTGGAACATAGACATGCCACAGGGAAGTTCTTCAAAATCACGTGCCCATTGCCTGCAGGTGAGATGCTGACAGAGCACTATTAGCAAGGAAACTGTATTCTAGGACTGATTCAGAAAGATCTGAAAATACTTGAAGCACAACCGCCACAGTCAAACCAACGTATGAACTTCTTGAAGTAGTACTTACTTTAAAACGTATGGGTATAATAATTTTCATTTTTGAAATAAAATAGAAATTCTGACATTTAAATGTAAATGAATAGTTCTCAGAGTTTAGGGACAGTTTATGCAATATCAGGTATTACAGAATGAACAATTTTATATTTTGAATTTTTCTTGATATTATAATATGGAAATGATAAGCAGTGTTTTTAAAAAGTTACTGATAAAAGATAACTTAAACAGTAAAATTGAAAATTAGCAATTTTTCAATATATTTTCACAAATAAAAATATATGAGGTTATAGGGAATTAACAAAGTATATTTTCATGCCTTTTTTTTGGTATGAAAACAAAGGTATAATTTTTATCTCATAATATATTGTCCTAGAACTTGAGAAGTCCACTGTATAGGCCAGGGTTCTACTACGGTGGATCATTGACTTGGCTTTGAGATTTCCTAGAGTTGTAACAGCAGTGACGCTTTTTTTCAGACTGCACTTCAGAGCTTTGCTAACAAGAATGGACTTTTTTAATCCTTTATCATTCTTTTCTTCTCTGACTCTCGTAGAACACAACAGCATTTGTTCAGTGTGCGTTAACTGTGAAGTGGCACGTAGACCAGTTTTGGAATCAGGAGGTCTTGATTTTTGCCCCAGCACTTGGTAGAAAGAAGAGACCTGTGGTGAGTGGAGATTGCTCTGTGGGTTTGGGTATGAGCTTTGGGAGTCAGACGAAATTCCTTGAACCCCAACTCATACCTCTTTGTAATAGCATATACCTGGAAGGTTACTTCATCTCCTTGAACCTTGGTTATTTTTCTGTAAAGAAGTTTATGTTTTATGCACATCATTGCTCTGCATCTTAATCAGGATCTTTGGAAAAGGTCAAACCTCAGAAAAAAGTTTCTGAAAAAACGTCAAGTGTTTGCCACTTCCCTCACTCTGGGCTTCACTTGCTTGTCTGTATGTAGCCCTTCTCTATGCTTATTTCACTACACCTAATCTCTTCATTGACATCCCCGCAAAATTGGAGCCCCCATCTTGTCCCTTCTAGCACAGGGAGCACCTGTTGAATTCTCATTTTCTAAAAAGGAGACATTTGTGTTTCCATCTGTTTCCCCTCCAACTTCCCCCAAAGTGCAGCTCTCATACTCAGCTGGCTGTGCTCTCATTTCTACCTTATGAAACTTGGTGAGATTTTTATTCTGCAATAAAACTATAGTTACAGTCACTAGACTGTGCCCATGAGTGATTCCGTGAAATGCATACCAACAGAAAATACTCGCTTTTTCTCTGACGATTAATATTCTTCTAGCAGAGGGTAAGCAAGGATTTTGTTTATTACAGTTTGGGTCCAGTGTCACAATTCCTGTGCCACTCACGGAGAATGTAAATGACACCAAGTTTAAGTTATATCTATGCTTCGACTACCCCATGTATGCCTTTAATCTACCCTCAAGATTTTCAGAGTTCTCAGCCTTATATCATTTCTATCAATGCCTCATTTTTACCAAGTAACATTCCCTCTGTTAAACCTTAATTCAAATAAAAACAACCGGGAACTATTCTGTTCTGCTTCTTTGCTTGTTCCTCTTTTCCTGTATTCATTATTTCTATTCTCTTTATGAAATGTTCAGACTTCATCTGTTAAGTTTATCTATCCTCACTCTGAATTAATTGTTTGGAGGGATATGGAAATTTAGATAAACAGTTATTTTTTCAGAGTTCTTCAGAGGCTTTGTCTACTATCTTTTACCATCTGGTGTTACTGATAAAATATCTGGCAATCTGACAGCTGTCACTATTTAAAGGTCTTTGGTTTACTATTTGGATAATATGTCTTCTCTTGGTTGTAAGTAGTTGGAAATTTCACAAGATGATGTATTGCCTTCCCTGCCTTTCCAGTCATTGTTTAGAGCAATCAATAAGCCATTTCAATCAGGATTATATATCTCTATTCAACAATGGAAACAGATCTATTAATGCTTGATATTTTATTTGATCTGCTTGCTTTTTAAATTATATTTTATTAATTATTACCATTGTCCCAATTTTTGCCCTTTGCCCCTGTCTCCTCCCCTCAGCACCCCCCACTTATTCAGGCAATCCCCACACCATTGTTCATGTACATGGGTTACATGTATAAGTTCTTCGACTACTCCATGTCCTATACTGTAGTTTACATCTCCATGGCTGTTCTGTACCCATTTTTACTTCTTTTTTTAAAGATTTTATCTTTACAAAGAGGAAGGGAGAAAGAAAGGGTTGGAGAGAAACATCAATGTGTGGTTGCCTGTCTTGCACCCCTCACTGGGGACCTGATTGGCAACCTATGCATGTGCCCTGACTGGGAATTGAACCTCTGATTTGCAGACTAGCACTCAACCATTGAGCCACACCAGCCAGGGCTTTATCTGTACTTCTTAATCCCCTCACCTCTTCACCCATTTCTCCACAAACCCCTTCGATTTGGCAACTATCAAAATGCTCTCCATATCCATGATTCTGTCTCTGTTTTTCTTGTTTGCTTAGTTTGTTTTTTAGGTTCAATTGTTGACAGATATTTATTGTCATTTTATCATTCAAAATTTGATCTTCTTTTTCTTAATTAAGTCCCCTTAACCTTTCATATAATAATGATTTGGTGATGACGAACTCCTTTAGTTTTTTTTTTTTTATCTGGAAATCTCTTTATCTGCCCTTTGATTCTAAATGATAGCTTTGCTGGGGAAGAGCAGTCTTGGCTGTAGGTCTCTGCTTTTCACGACTTTGAATATTTCTTGCCAGTCCCTTCTAACTTACAAAGTTTCTTTTGAGAAATCAGCTGACAGTCTTATGGGAACTCTGATGTAGGTAACTAACTGCTTTTCTCTTGCTACTTTTAAGGTTTTCTCTTTATCTTCAACCTTCAGCATTTTAATTATGATATGTCTTGGAGGGGGCCTCTTTGTATCCATCTTGTTTGGGACTTTCTGTGCTTGGTTTCTGGACTTGCACATCTATTTCCTTCACCAAATCAAGAAAGTTTTCTTTCATTATTTTTTTCAAATAGATCTCCAATTTCTTGCTGTTTCTCTTTTCCTCCTGGCATCCCTATTATTCAAATGTTGGAACACTCAAAATTATTCCAGAGGCTGTTTACACTATACTCATTTTTTAAATTATTTTCTCTTCTTGTTGTTCTGATTTTTTGTTTGCTTGTTTATTTGTTTGTTTGCTTTCTTATGTTCCAAGTCACTGATTTGATTCTTGGCTTCATCCACTCTAATGTTGTTTCCCTGTAAATTGTTCTTTGTTTCAATTAGTGTATCTTTCATTTCTAATTGGGTTTTTTTTTATGCTGTTGAGCTCCTCCCTGAGTTCCTTGATATCCTTATAACCATTGTTCTGAACTCTACATCTGATAGATTGCTTATCTCTGTTTCATTTAGTTCTTTTTCTGGAGCTTTGATCTTTCCTTTCATTTGGGACACATTTCCTTATCTCC
Source organism: Tonatia bakeri (assembly GCA_004024845.1). NCBI lineage: Eukaryota > Metazoa > Chordata > Mammalia > Chiroptera > Phyllostomidae > Tonatia > Tonatia bakeri. The sequence continues at coordinate 114,160 of PVIA01003335.1, forward strand.
TTATTTTGGAAGCCTCCCTGCATTTGTTTGTATATATCAGGTAGAGCTGCTAAGACTCCCTGACTTGGTAGTGTGGCCTAATATAGCAGGTATCCTGAAGGGTCCAGTGGCACAGCCTCTCTTATTACAAAACGTGGATATTTCAAGTGTGCCTTTTGTGTTGGCTGATTGTACCCTCCTCTTATAGTTGAGCCTTGGTTGCCATTGGTAGGTCAACTGGAGGGATTTACTCAGGCCAGTCAGCTGCAAGGGCTGGCTGTGATGACTAACCTCTAAACTCTACCATGCATGGAGGATCAGCTATGCAGGGGCAGGGTGGTGGTATTACAGCATGGTCTGGTGCTGCACACTGGGTGTGCAGGCCCTTGGGTTTCCTGGGTGATGTAGGCCAAGGTCAACCCACCTGTGTTATGCTCAGGACCACCATGCATAACCTATAAAGCAATATAAGTTGGTTGCTGCTTGTGCTGGGCTTGGAGATGCCCAGGTGAAGCCAACCTGTGAGTGAATCTGTATGGGCTGCTCTTAGTACCAGGCATGGGCCTACTTAGAAAGAGGTACAGGCACTCGGGCTTACGGAAGCCAGCTGTTGCTTGTTTGATAGGATTTATGAAATTGTGAAGCATGTGCCAAGACTAGCCATTCATATGGAAAAACCACAGTTAACATTTTGGTTCGACCCATAGATTGTGTGGGAGTGAGTCTCAGAGGATCTTCAGAGCAGGGCAAATGGTGTTAGTCAAGTTGATGGAGTCTCAGATATTGCCCCCACCTGCTGACTCTGTGGCTGTATGTGGGGAGGGCTCAGAAAAGGGACAATGGCCTCTGCCTGCCTTTCTCTCTGGGAGAAAGCTGTCCTCCAGCTTCTGACAAGACACTTTATTTCCTCCCTGTATGCCACTTGGTTCCTTTTCAAGCTGCTACCTCAGTACTACAGTTCAAAGGGAGTGAGTCTGAGTAAGTTCATGTGTTGGTTCTTTAAGGGGAACTGCTTGGGACTCCAGAAATTTCTTGCACAGACTCAAACCCTGCTGGTTTTTGCAGCCAGAAGTTATGGGAACTTATATTCCTGACACTGGAACCCTGGCCTGGTGGTCTGATGTGAAGCTGGGATTCCTCACTCCTGAGATATCCACCCTGAACTTTTATCCACTACACATGGATGTGGGACCAGCCCACTTCACATATCTGCCCTGCTACCAGTCTGGATGGATGTGGTTTCTTTAATTCCATAGTTGTCAGACTTCCATTTTGAGTGATGGGTGTTCTATATTTTAGTTATAATTTTGATGTGGTTGCATGAGGAGGTGAGCTGTGTTTATGTAAGCTACCATCTTGACCAGAAGTCCAGTTACCCTCTACTTTCTAATTCTGATTTGGGAAATCTCTTGTCAGGTATTTAATGTGCTTATTTGATTCTTTTTGTTTCTTCTCTTGTATATGTCTCATTTATTTATCTTTATGTTTCAGAATCTAAGAGTTTTTCTTGGTATTTTCTTCCAACCTATTTTCATTCCTAACTTTAGTTAATCAAATGCTCTTTGATTCATGAGTGTAATATCTCCTTCAGTCCAAATAAATGCATTCCAAAGATAAAATTTTACCTTTTGTTTTCCCTTGGTATAGTTTTTTCTCAATTTCTTCTAGTAACGATAGGTAAAATTTCCAATTTTATTTATTTTTATTTTTTCCTTTCCTGTTGTAAAACATTCATGCCCTTTGCTTGACAATTTATATTTTAAAATAAGATAATAGAGGTCTGTTTGTTAATTTTTTTTTGGTGGCAAGTTAGTTGAGTGGATAGACAGCCAGCTGTTTTGCTGAGGGATCTTTATTGTTTTCTATTGCAAAGTTAAATGGGAAATAAAATAGAAGAAAATAAATACTCTGTGTACATTTTTCCATTAATTCCTATGATTTTAGTCTTGCATCAAATTACCACCATACATGCCATTTGCTTTAAGAGCTCACACAGGATTTTGTTGGCAAGACTGTCTCTTCCTCTAAACAAACCTTCCATCTCTGAATATATTCAAGTATTGGCTTTATTTTTTTTTCATTTTCAGTCAACATTTTTTTAAAGATTTTATTTATTTATTTTAGAGAGGGAAGGGAGGGAGAGAGATAGAGAGAGAAACATCAGTGTGCGGTTGCTGAGGGACATGGCCTGCAACCTAGGCATGTGCCCTGACTGGGGATCGAACCTGCGATGCCTGGTTTGCAGCCTGCGCTCAATCCACTGAGCCACAACAGCCAGGGCACATTTTTCTATTATCTCTTAAATCCTTTGATTTGTTTAAAATCTCTCATGTTCTATTCCCTGTGCCATATAGTGATTCTACAGGTCTATTTTATCTATTCCATTGCTGTCAGTTTACTAAGTCTTAAGGAGAGAAAGTAAATGCATTTTAGTGCAACATTCTAACTTAGGAATCTGAAGACTTAGAAATAAATGGAAAAATTATTTGATGTTATCAGTTGCACCCAGAATTTCACAATTTACTACTCAGCAGTGATACTCAGTGACAGGTGAGGTCCTATCTTTGCCACCTGGATGGCTTCTATAACAGACCCACATACAGCTCCTCCTTGCTTTCCTGTGCCATCTGAAAGAGTTACCACCACTTTTTCCTTGAGAAGACTCTGAGAAAGTATTGAATTAAAATAAGACAAGTGCAGGAGCCTCAAATAATAGTTATCAGTCTTGAAAATCACTGCATACACAGATTATTTTTTATCCTGTGTGTTCAGCCAAATCTTATGTAAATACATTCAGTCATATTCTCCACTGCTTTTTGCTGTATTTTGCCTGTTGGCACTCTTCCAGAATTCTAATATCCAACCAAATGGAAAAAATTATGTTGAAAGGTATGTTTATAACTTGCTTCTAATGTGTCCTAATCAGAGACAGTATTGAAGAGTAGACCAACTTCCAGTTTCCATTTATGCTAATCTATCTTATATCACGTTTCCCCTGCTTACATTTTAACATTTATAACATTTCTCACTTGTGATCATCTTACCACATGGAAACATGAACCAATTTCTGTACAACCTTTACTTATTGATACAAAAAAATCAGTGAAACATAGATTCTCTCCTCATATTTCCAGTTGGTTTTGCTATTAATGAACTCATAGTTATAACCACCTTTTTCATGCTAGAACTATTCCACAAATCCTCTGACTTAACTATCTGAATCCAAAATTACTGAGAAAGAGCTTGTGGAAATTTCACATCTGTAGAACTTCACAAAAGAGCAAGCCAGGAGTGAGATACCATCTTAGCACTTCAGAAACACTAACTTGCTATTGTTTATAAATTGGGAAACAACAAAGCAATATTCTGACCCTGAACTCACATTACGCTGAAAGGCTAAAACTGAGTGAGGAGCAAAATGGGAGGCCAAAAGGAAAAGAGGAGAAGGCAGATCTACATGCAATGGCAGGGGGAATTGTAGACGCAGAATATGGCTCATGGCCACCAGACTCTTTCTCCCAGTGTTTCACTAGACAAGTACTTGTCATCCTGTTCAAATAAGCTTATTCAGAACTTTGACAGTACTATTACTTTCTTTGCTCACCTGCATGATAATTTCTTCTTATAAACCTTATTCATTAAGGAGCATTTAATTCTTTTTTTGTGTAGAGACTGCCTCAAGTTATTGTAATACATAAATACTTGTATGTTAAGTTCATAATTCTTATTAAGCTCTCAGTGTAAGTAATATGTCATCTCTTCTAAACTGAATGGAAGATTCACTAAGGATAGGTCTTTTTCCATGTATTGTTTGTAGTTAGTATGTGTAACACAGCATGCAAAATGCTGAAACTCTTAAGTACATCAAATCTAGCCCTGCTTTTCTTAACCTCAGCACACAAGGTGCTTCATAGGATTTAGTTGTTATAAAAAGTGAAAGTCCAACCACAAACCTCTTCCATTTGTCTTTCTGTATACTTCTTTAAAGTTTTGTTTATGTCTAATACATTGGTCCACACAATGTTGAAAGACTTCACTACATGCCCCAGACTAATTTAGTGAAAAGTGAAAAAGAATATGGGCTTTGGAAACTTGAGTAAGAGAAATGAGGTCTAAATGAAGGTTCAACTCTTGGCCTTCCATTCATTTCTCACTGTGCTCAGAGCAGGGGAGAATGCTATCATTTTCAGTCTTCAAGTCTGAATTCTTGGCTCTAGACACCCAATTCCATATCTGCATCTCTTCCTTTTTTCCAGATGTATTCCACAGTTTTAGTTACATAAAATTTTTATGTGCATTATCTCACAGTCATGTAAAGGTAAAACAAAATTTACTGCCTCCACATATTAGTTTCCTAATACAGTCATCCCTCGCTATATCGCAGTTCACTTATTGGGGCTTCACTGTATTGTGGGTTTTAAAAAACACGCTTTAGGGCACAGGAGCCTGTTGATGGGTCTGTAGAAGCCGGGTTTAAAAAAACCTGTGATAGATACAGTGAAGCCACAATAAGTGAACTGCAGTATAGCAAGGGCCAACTGTATACTTCACTAGTGAGTACCCATATAGAATTTTAAATGTTGTTAAAATTGCATAGGTTTAAGAGTGTAGAAAGTGTTTAAGAGCATATGAAGTGTTTATAAGAGTGTGGGAAAGGTTTATAGGAGTGTAGGAAAGGTTTATAAAGCCTTAAATATATGTAAATAATAAAATAAATATAATGCCACTACTTTGCGGATTTTTACCTATCGTGGGGGTCTCTGGAACATAACACCTGCCATAGGTGAGGGATCACTGTATATCTTTTTTGTTTACATGTTTAATGAGACAGGAACACATAACTAAAATCAGAGACATAGAACTTGAATCATATTTTTAAATCCTTTATCTTTTATATCTTGTAATTTTTCAGATAAGACTCTTTACTTATTCATTTGTAAATCACTGCATATTCTGGAAATATTTAAACAAACATCCAAATGGAAAGAACAACATAATTAATAGTAAGATAAACACTCAGTTTTTGTTTTGTCTATTTTCCCTCTCTCCTCCTGGCCTATGGACACTGTGAGTATAGGGTTTATGACACATAATTCCCAGCTTTGCTTATCATTTATCTCATAGTGATCCATTGCTTCTATCAGCATCTGTAGGTTCTCCTTGACTAATTTTCCCATAAAGTAAAAACCTAGATAATTATTAGAATAGCAGGCCCAACATTCTTTTTCTCATATCCAAAACTGAAAAAGTAAGGTTTGGCAGTTTGCATACAACCAATCAAAACAAGATTGTAGACTGGCATACCCTCAAATAAATAGATAAGGAAATCTGAGTATGAAAGTACAGCATTTACTACATGCTTTGCATAGTTCACGAATTTCCAGCATTAGTCTTCCTATAACACTGCTTTCATTGTTATCCATTCTTTTCCATTCCATAGACTCACTGTCAAAATAATTCTACCTATTTGTCAATCCCTTGGGACTATGATTCCCACTTATTATAGAACATATCTCTGATACTATCTAGTAAATGTATTTATATGCTTTTAGTCAGACTAGAAATTTCCCCCCTGACAGATACACACAAGAAATAGCAAATAGAGTATAGAGTGCTGGTTTAAAATTTATCTTAAGTTGATTAGGATGGTGTTAGAATTATTTAGGAGTTATACAAAGAACCTCTATATGAAATATTTTATATGATTGCAACAGTGGTTAAGAGTAATTATTAGCAAGAATAGAATACCAGCTTTACTGTATACTGAAATCAAAAATACACCATGAAGAGCATATATTTTAGAAATATTTGTAACTGTCTGAAAAAATATTTTTTCACAAATGGCTCATAATCTCATTTTATTTTTATGATGTTCTGGACCAAAATATGTGTATCTCAGTATGACAACACCTTTCATTTTATCTCACTTTTTCCACTTGTGCCTGCTACATCAATTGCACAACAATGATAATTGTATAAATTTGTAATACCTATAGAACACTCAGAAATTCTGGCCAAGATGGAGGTGCAGGTACATACACTTCACTTCTGTACACAACCAAAAGAAGGATAACAACCAATTTAAAAACAAAAAAACAGCCAGAACTGCCAGAAAATTGAACTTTATGGAATTTCAACTGCCAAGGAGGTAAAGGAGAAACATTCATCCAGACTCACCTCAGTACAGTGAAGCGGGTTGCCCCATCCTGGTGAATAGTTAGGGCTTTGCCCCTTACAATGTAGCAAGTGCGCTGAGACAAAGAAATATGGCCTGAATAAAAGAACAGATGAAAACTCAAGAAAAAAGGACTAAGCAATGAGGAGATAGCCAACCTATCAGGTGCAGAGTACAAAATGCTGATAATCAGGATGCTCACAGAAAAGGATGCGTATGGCTGCAAAATAAAAGAAGAAGTGAAAGCTATACAAAGTGAAATAAAGAAAAATATACAGGGAACCAACAGTGAAGGGAAGGAGATGGAAACTCAAATTTGGAGCAGAAGGAAGAAATAAACATTTGCCTGGAACAGAATGAAGAAACAAGAATTCCAAAAAAAAAAAATGAGAAAAGACTTCAGAACCTCCAGGACAACTTTAAATGTTCCAACATCCAACTCATAGGGGTGCCAGAAGGAGAAGACAAAGAGCAAAAAATTGAAAACTTATTTGAACAAATAATGAAAGAAAATTTCTCCAATCTGGTGAATGAAATTGGCATGAAAGTCCAGGGAGCTCAGAGAGTCCCAAAGAAGTTGAACCCAGGAAGGAACACACCAAAACACATCATAATTACATTAGCCAAGATTAAAAGATAAGGAGAGAAGCTTAAAAGCAACAAGAGGAAAGGAGAGAGTTACCTACAAAGGAGTTCCCATAAGACTATCAGCTGATTTCTCAAAAGAAACCTTGCAGGCAAGAAGGGGTTGGGAAGAAATATTCAAAGTCATGAAGACCAATAACCTACATCCAAAATTACTCTATCCAGCAAAACTATCATTTAGAATAAAAGGGCAGATAAAGTGCTTCTCAGAGAAGGTCAAGTTAAAGGAGTTCATCATCACCAAGCCCTTATTATATGAAATGTTAAAGGGACTTACCTAAGAAAAAGATCAAAACTATGAACACAAAATGATAACAAAGTCACAACTATCAACAACTGAACCTAAAAAACAAAAAACAAAAAGAAACTAAGCAAACAACTAGAACAGGAACAGAATCAAAGAAATGGGGATCATGTAGATGGAGATTAGCAGGGTGGAGGAAGGGGGATGTGGGGGAAAAGTTACAGGGAATAAGTATAATTGGTAGGTACAAAATAAACAGGGGGAGATTAAAGATAGTATAGGAAACAGAAAAGCCAAAGAATTTATATGTATGACCAATAGACATGAACTAAGGTGAGGGGGAATGCTGGAGGGAGGGGGATGCAGGGTGGAGGGGGATAAAGGGGAGAAAAAATGAGACAACTACAATAGCATAACTAAATATATTTAAAAATAGATAAATAAAAACTACATGAAACTCTACATTTTAATAAATCACCTTTAAGTAGACACTTAAAGTTTTTACTCAATTAGCAATTCACCTATATTTATATTTCTGGGGAAGGAAAGTCATACCACCATGAATCTAAATTATGTATAAAGATTTAAGCACATCAGTTAAAATGAATCATTCTGGAAAAAAAATCAAATTATGTTTCTTAAAATACAATTATAAACACAAATGTTTCTCCTTGCTGCACTGATCTACAATTTCATAGCAGCCATGTTCTTCTCTGTAATTTTTCTCCTTTGAATCACTCATAGAAAAATTGGTATAGCAGAAGGACTTTGTTTATCTGTAGAGTATTGTTCTATCCTGCTTCACATCATGTTTAATTTCTTCACACCACTGTTTGAGAAATCGGCTTCTGACCTCAAGGGTAGAAGAACAACCCTGAAGGACTGTTTGTCTTATAGTTATGTAAGACAAGTTTAATCTTCAAAATGAAGTGCCAGTTCAAAATGCCAATAGAATATAAAACACAAGGTTTTTAGGTTCTAATAGGAGTGTTGATATTACCAAATCCTCCTTTTTTAGCAACATCAAATACTTATTAAAAGCAGCTTTAAATTTTTGTATTAACCTGTGTAGTTCTACAAGACAGAGTTTTCAGACCAAATTTACCTCTTAGTTTGTTTTCTTTCCTTAGAGATACCTCCTGAAAAACCACCCTGCCCTTAGAAGTCAGCTGACATCATTGAAAACAAGTGATGTGAAAATTTTCCCTGCATAAGTGATATTGAAAGGCAACATGGTAAATCTTTTTAGTTCTAATTACTAGGTATCACAGCTATTAAATTATTGAGCTCAAGGTTTCCAGAATAAACTTAGAATTACACTTGGTATACAATACCATTTTGAAATGTAGAATCTACCTCATTGTTCTGTCAAGGTGTAGGTTTGCTGAATGAACATGTATATGATCCATTTCTTGCTGTGGTTCAACTTTAACCTTATGAGATCTGTGGTATTGGCTCATTTTTCTCCTAGAAATACAGTGTGATAATTTGGCCCAAATTAATAATCAACATAATTATTAACTTCTCTACAGAGCCATCCATCTCATGCATGGATGGAGTACCCTTTAACTGCAGGAGATACTCAGAGTTCAGAAAAGTTACATAGTGCACAAAAAGGCATTGCTGGGGACATAATGGCATGTTGTGTTAATGCAGCATTCTGAATTAAAAACTTTTCTTTTCCTTTTCAATAACGTCTCATCATACTCATAGTTATTTTTAAAATTGGAGTGTGAAATGAGTGAATGTAGACTTTACATAATGGTTGCATAGTGAAACCGTTGGGCATAAGAACCAAGTAGAAGCAAACCCACATGGACATATATTTTTATTTATTTATATATAGATAGAATACTTGTAAGATAATATTTCTATTATTTCATATCTTTATTGGATATGAATTAGTAAGACATAAATCATAGGTCAGGGGACAGAACAGATTCCAAAGTCAAACATGGGAACATGGGAGTGATCACTGGACCAATTGATACTGACATACAGCTTTCTTACACATCTTTGAACTAAACTGTCAAAGGTGGAGCTGAAATATAACTCACATAGATTTTGGACACCAGGGTACATTTTTACGATGTTATGTTTCTATCTAGCTAAATTCTCATTTGATTATAATAACAATTGTTAGTTACCAGTAAAGCATACCTGAATGCTCTAATGATTCATTCAAAAATTGGTTACAGAGTCCTACTGAGTATGTGATGTTGAATTACGTACAAGTGTAGTCCGATCTTGGATACCATCAGCCTGTATTGTGAGTATGGTCTTGAATTAAATATAAACATGACTTTGTCTTTGGCACACAAGTTCACAATGAAATTGCTGTTAATATTTTGCTACCAGGTGTTCTCTAGAATGGGATAACAAAAACAAAGCAGGGTGTTTGGGGAAAGAAACATTGGACATTTCACTACTTGTATTACATATTGTTATGAAAGTATGTTTAAAACATTCTAAGTGACAATAAAATAGGTGGGAGTAAAAGGCCATGTTTGTAAATAGAATAAATCGTCTATAAGCTTAAGAGGACAGAGACTTTGCTCATATGTTGACCCTGCATAATACCCAGGAAGTGTTGGTTGTGTGATTGACTACTCTGGTTGAAAAACTTAAGTGGAGACAGAAGCTGTGATTGAGGAACGGGTTCTGGAATAATGCTTTCCTGATTGTGTTTTTATTATTCATGAATATCCACAGTGTCTAGCTATGTTAGTCTTTTTCATTATCGGAGAGAATATCTGTATTAAAGTCTTCTGAACCCCTCTTTCCTGTGCCTATGGCTTCTCTTACAAGCACATGAAGTCCTGAACTTGTAGCTATCATGATTGTACAGACCTGCCACCTCTTTCTCAACCAGGTAAGATTATGGCTTCTTGAATATAAGACAGGCTGCTCGAATTTTAACCCAACCAAGTGGATAAATCTGACGGACCTGCGTGAAAAATATCTCCAGGAATTGTTACTGCTGCAAATGTGCAAATCATGTGGGTGTGGGTTCCCAAGGAACAGAGCCATCATTTACTCTCTACTGTTAGTTTGTCTTCAAAGATAATGCATTTTGGTTTTTCTTTTTCACTGGGGCTGATCTAAATTTTCAAAGTGCAACATCTTGTTGAATCACCACAATACTTAATTTGTGATGAAAGAATGGCTCTCTAGACTTCTTATTCCCTGCTATTGAAAACCAAGTTAGCAATTCAAGGAACTATTCCCCCATCAAAAAAAAAAAAAAAAAATCACAGCATGAAAAGAAATGTAAATATCCTCATTTTAATTACTTTTACTGTATTACCTCTCCTCTTTTTTGTTAATCTTCTTTTTGAATACTAGGCAGTCTAAAGAAAATAAACTATATCTCCTCTTCATAAAGGTCGTGAGGAGTTCTAAATACAGATCTCAGAGTCATGGAAATCAAGTTTGATTCCTGGGGTTTTCTGCACATTTTATGCCTCCTTTTACATCTTTGTCAAATGATAATAATTTCATCATCTTGTTAAGTGATGAAAACGATGATACCCATTTGAATGGAGACCTAAACTGTCTACAGTTACAGTACAGGTCATAGGGCATAAAAATTACCTCTTTCACATGGAGATCTTTTAATCTTTATTTTTGTCAGCTCGATGCAATGATAACTTGGGAAGTAAAGAACACAGCTGATGTTTAAAAATTGCACTAGATGAAAGGTGTTAGGGTGGGCAAGGTGAAAATCAAGAGCTAGTGAATATATATGGGCTGAAAGAATTTTTGGAAACCATTTCCAAGCATGTATAATGCACAATTTCTAAAGTGAATAAAAGTTTGAAATTAGCTTTAAATAAGACATAGAGAGTTAGAAGTGTCGCTACTTTAGTCTTAATCAATGCAACTTGTGATGAGGTAATGAAGAGCAGGCAATCAGTCAGAACCCAATCTACCCAAATGAAATCTGAAACAACAACAGAGGATATATACATTTTTTTTACTTTAGCTTATGTTAAGAGAAATGGGCAATGTAAGTATGTAAGTGCTGTGCAGATTTAATGTGCTAATGAAATCAATTCATCAAGGTTTAAATTATGTAGGAAATTAAAATAAGAAACTGCTCAGTACACAAAAGAGACTATACCCCAAGAGAGTATCCAGGCTTGATAAAACCCAGCTGTAACAAATTTAATGTAAGATTGAAAATATTTTATGTGTCACTTGCTTTAAAAAACTTCTCTATTTTTTTTTAAGTTCCCTTGTGAGTCTCTAGGGAATCTATCTAAAAGGAGCCTGGGAACAGATATCTGGAAGAATCAGTGAAGCTGTTTCATTGTGGAGCTGTTTGCGTGATCAGATGGGTAATCCACCAGCTGGCTTTTGGGTGACATTTAGGTATTTGAAGGCATTTAAGAGAATGTGAGTATGAAGAGTTTAAGATTATTGATTTTTAAATTAAACAATTGCATGTATTATATTAAGTCTTTCATAAAAATGTTTTAAGACATTTAAAACCCAGGTTATATTATTTGAACTTACATAAATTTCAAACAAGTGACCATCACTTCCTTACAGCTAAGTACCAATAAAAATGTACAAAGTCATCATCAACAAAATTAGAAAATTATTCTTACAAGGAAAACAAGGAAGTTACTTTGATTCTATTGACAGGTAACTGAAGTTATAAGATATAAAGCGGAATCTCAGTTCTCAAACTTAATTTATTCCAGAAGGTTGTTCAAGAACCAAATTGTTCGAGCTGGGAGACATTCAAGGACTAAGGTTCGACTGTTATTCTGAATAGCATGTGATGGAGTTTCACATCCTCATTTTCTATCACCACATAATGAACTTCTTCAACTTTTAGAAATAAAATATCCTTCACCCAGGCATAAACTCATAGTTGTGATTGTCCCAGAATATTACAAATCTTCAATTCAGTCCTACAGGGACCAATCAAAATAATGTTGCTACTGGTTTTGAGAAAATAATGAATTTTAATGAGCGGATACAATGATTTATATGACAAGTGATTTTTAAATATTTGCTCTAAAAAAAATCGGAGTGCTTACCTGAACTGTGAGTTGATAGGTAGTTTAAAAAGCATCTTTGTTGAAGAATCAGAGCAAGCTTGAGCGTGCATCCTGAAAGAAGCTCAGATAATGTAATGCCATGGCCAGCATAACACGCTTAATCTCACTGATTCATTTATTTGAGCAAGGTATTCAACAAAGATGGACCCAACAATAGAATAGTAAACTTTATGGTAAACTCTGATTCATTCTAACAAGATAATTTATTCAAAGATATTATATTCAATATAATAAAAGGTCAAAGACATCTGTTAAGAAATATGTTTTCATAAAGATCACCTTAATGTATTAAAGTTGTTTATAAAGTATGTAATAAGTCCACATGTTTATATCAATGAGTAATAATAATTCAATGAGGAAATATGTTGTCCTAAAGAGAAGGAAAAGAGTGGTTGAAGAATGAGATAAAAAATAGCACCATGTCTCTCATGTTTACTAACAATTTTGATAATAGTTTCTTCAGAGCAGTCTGACTATAATTTAGACTGAGACTTGTTTAGAATGTTGATAGTGCATATATATGCTATCTCAAATGTTTGACATTTAAAAAAATAAGGAGGTAAAGATTAGAAAGATGATATGTAAATATCAATTGTAAAGAGCTGGTTAAGAAGGACAGATTGCTCTTCCTTATGAGCAGACCTTATGATCAAAACTGAAATAAAATAACTTTGGGTGGTAGGCCAAATTTCACTTTCTCTACATTTTAATTTTTTCCAGTTCCCCCTTCCTATTTTCATAAAAATTGATGGACATCTTTGTGTCCTTCAAATGTGTAGAGCACCCTCAGCCTACTGTAACGAAAGAAAAAGATCATTTGAGAGGCATCAGTGAGTAAACGCAGATAACCTAAGGCATATAGAACGTAGCAGAAACATAAGGATTAGAAATATTTGCATCCTTTTTATGGAATTGTTGTTAAATAATATTAATGCAAGTAAATATCTGAGGTTATTTATTTATATTAACCAGTGGTTGGTGCTCTTGCCCATTAATCACACACATACACACTCAAATGCATACCTCCCTGCTTTTATAGCAATAAAACAGCATAACAATGAAACTGATGCCTAAGCACATTATAAAATAGGTTTCAGTAATGTCTGACATATTCAAACTTTCATTCTAAATGATTAGTATGTTCTTTACATAATGTATGCATAGCAGGTGTTTCAATCTCAAAAAAAAAAAAAAAACAAAACAGTTCCACTAAGGTAGAAATAAATAAATTTTCTGCTTCAGCAATTGAGAATTTTTTAAGGGGAAAAGAGTAATGCTTGCAACCAAACTAGAAGTGGGAAAGCAAGATGGGTCAGTCTTATCTCAATTATTGATAATGGACACAAGGCTAACTTTCAAAGGCCTATGTAGTTGGCAAGTTATTTAAAAAAAAAAAAATATATATATATATATATATATGCATGTAAAGTTTAAAAAGCTTGATTTAATTTTATGCAGGTACATAAATACTTAAACTTAAATATGAAAATTCCACATGACTGCAAAAATCACTAACTTTCTATCTATATATTTGCCTGTGGTGTTTTTTGCTGAAGCTGTAATACTTAGTAAGGAGAAAAATCAGAGCTTGACAAAATGGTTTGAAGTTATAAACTGTGTTATTGGAACTGAAATGACACCTTGGATACTGCTGATAAATTGCAATTGTGGAAGTACTCAACTTTGTAAGGGGTCAGAATTAATTGATAATGCATTTTGCATTTAATATGCTATCCTACAGCACTTACAGCTAAGATGTATAGAATTTTTCCAAGAAAAGAAAATGAATGTTAAAAGGGCTCAATTGCTTTCACCAGGTAGGTGACACAGAATCCATTATTAAAACAGATAACCAACACAGTATTTTGGATTTAGAAGTTCAGATACTGCTAGAATTATAAGTATCAAGGAAACAGGAGAAGTTTGAAAGTAAATTGGCAAAGATGATTTTAAGATTATATACATCCCCCTGCCCTAAATAAGATCAAAACACAGCTGTAATTTAACAAAGACATTTCAGTCATTCCCTCTTCTTTATGGTTCATAAAAGTGATGAAATAACTTTCTAGGCCCAGGTAGAGTTGCTTGGTCCTGGGGCACCACATTGGTAAACCAAAGCTTGACTCCTGTAAATCCTTTGTTTTGACCAGGAATGCAGTGTGTCCAACCAGCCATTCCCTGAGCACCAGCATAACTGTGGGCTCTGTACTTATTTCCTTGCTCCTTCTCACCCCAAATCAGGTAGGTTATGTGGCTTGAGTCAATCAGATGTGTTCTTGTTTCTTCCTTATTCTTTATTCTACAAAGGCTTCTTGTCTTCTGCCTTCTTTGCAGTTCTCCTAATGGAGACTATTTAGCTTCATAAATTGTTAAATAGTTTGTTTACATGACTTAAAATGTCTTCTTTAATCATTTTTTAACAAAAGTAAACACAAATAAATGAAAATGGAACAATTAAATTAGTCATCTTGAATTTTAGTATTATTGGGTTGGCCAAAAGGTTCATATGTTATTTTTCTGTGAAATAAAAAACACATTTTTCATTTTCACCAATAATTTCATTGATTTGGATATTTTAGGTATGCTGGCTATCTCCCACATGGTATAACTATGATTGTTCTCAGTCAATGTCTCTGTTTGATTGGTCTGCCCGCTTGTGGAGCATCATCCAGCAGAAATTCTCCAGCATGAAACTTGACAAACCACTTTTGACACATTTGACCAGTCATAGCACCTTCTCTGTACAAATCTCTTTCAGTTGCATTTTTACCTTTCTTGAAATGATAAAACATAATATGTCAAAAATGTTGCTTATTTTCTTCTATCTTCAATATTAAAACAGCTGCACAAAAATTCACCAATTTTGGTAAGTTTTTTTTAAATGCATGCTGATATGACAGCCATCACAATACAATCTAAGAAGATTTTTTTGAATGAAGTTAAAGACAACTAAGCACTACTAGAGCCATCTTATGGGGGAAAAAAAACAAATAAAGTTTTTGGACAACCTAATATAATGAAAAGAAGCCATGAGCAACTTACTTATCTACCCTTGACTTGAAATGGTAAATCTACTCCTTAGCATTTACCCCAAAATCTTCAAATTAGAAAAGACGTACATGGAGTTCATATGTAAATACAATCTATTCTTATCATTCATGGTAGTTATATTTTCATAAACATATGTCTCAGTGAACACTACTTAGTGAGACTGAACATTGCTCCTAGGGGAAATACAGTTAGATTGCTGAGAGACCGATCACTTTCATCAGCTTTGCACATAATCTTGTTTTATGTGTGTTTCTGTTTAAAGATACTTTATTTAATACATGTTGTGGATTCATTAACATTGAACTCCTGGCCACAGCAGTATATCTCATGTCTGAATGAAGCTCATCTAAAATGTGAATTTTCTCAGTAAGGTACATCACATTCCTCTTGCATTTAGAAAATTTAGAACTCACTTTAACATTATGCTAGGAAACCATTTTAAACAGCTAAAGCAACAGCAACAACAAATGAGTGTGGACAACAGGACACTAAATAGACAACAAAAAGACACTTGTTTACAGTATGAAAGCTGAATCGGGAAGTGAGAGTGTGGCTTCGCTGCACGGTAGCTAGGAAGGTATACTTTGGTGACTCAAAATTTTTATTGCCCAAGTATGTCTGTGAATGACCTCCAAAGTGCTGGGAGTATTGACTAGGGGGTTACGTATAAATTTTAGCAAGTCAGTGGGTTTGGAAATATTTATAAATAATGAGGATAGACCATATCTCTCCCTCTAAACTGCTAGTCTTTGCTAATAAAGCTCCAATGGGCATGCCCAGCTAGAATTTATGTAACTGTCACAGCACATGAAAGATTTCAAGACTAAAAAATAATGATAATAAAATGCATACACGTTAAGAGTAAATTACTCACCCCTATATTATTGAATAAAGACTTACAAAATACTGGTACTAAAAATAAGCTGCAAAGGTTTCCCTAGTTTGCTGGTGTCTTGTTGTTATTTTTTATTTGTTTGTTTTTGTTTTTATTGGTGGGGGGGTAGAAAATATATAAAATGATTGATCTAACACTTGCATTCTTGGCCCTTAGCAGGTCTGTAGGTGAAAGAATACCCTCTGTATTGAATGGGCTGTCATCTCTAGCTGACTGACTTATTTAGTAGGGTGTGATGATCACAGAAATTGCAAAAATGCTTTGGAATCTATTATTTCTGAAATGGTTTTGTTTCAATAGCCAACAGCCACTGTCTTCTAGGATGAATATTTCCTAAGGGCAAATGCTAATAAAATTATTAAGATATGTGTGTATATTTGTAGGCCACTGATTTTAAGGAGACTTTTAAAGTATAAGCATCATTCTACAATCAGTTTTCAAAAGTGATTGATGTACCCTTATATGTGACTATAAAGCAAGTCAAGGACATTGCTAAAATTTGTTAACAGAAGCCTGGGGACTTGAAAATCATTTCTGAGTTATTTATAATTCTTAATGCAAATTTAGGAAATGCAGGGACTCTGGGAGATATAAATTGTGAATTTAAGGCACAAAAATCAGTCCATTTGAAGGTAATACTAAATGCCGAAGAGTAACTTTAAAAGAAAAAAACAAAGATTTTTAAAAAAGTTTCAAAGACTCTTTGAAAAAAGACATCTTTTCATATTGCAAAGAGCATAGGAAACATTAAATGCAGAGATTAAATAGCAGGAACAAAAGAGTAAATTGTGGAAATTCCAGATAATCAAGGTAGTTCGATCAGATGTGGTTATCTCCTCTCCTATTCAAAACTAAAATGTAGAAAAGAAGCTCTTAAAAGGTAGAGTCAATGTGTATAAAACTGAATGGGATTTCAACATGTGTCTGGAAAAGTCAGCAGACAGAGATGCAGTAACTGACTTAGCAGACACAGAGAGGGAAGAAACCAGGAGAAACTGGCCCCTTCAAAGCCCAGAGACGGTCAGCACAAGGGAGCATCTTAACTTAAAAACAGTTTCATCCATACTGTTGTGAAGGGTAGGAGCTGCTACTTTCTTTCTGCCATGTAGTATTCCCTTGTGTAAATGTACCACATTTTTGATCCACTCATTTACTTAGGTTCCTTCCAACAATTGGCTATTTTAAATTGTGCTGCTATGAAGATTGTGTGCATAGGTTCTTTTGAATTGGTATTCAAGATTCTTAGGGTAAAATCCTAACAGTGGAATTGCTTGTCAAAAGGCAGTTCCATTTTTAATTTTTTGAGGTATTTCCATACTGCTTTCCTCAATGGCTGCACCAGTCTGCATTCCCACCAACAGTGTACTAGGGTTCCCTTTTCTCCACAACCTTGCCAGCATTTATTATTTATTGATTTGTTTGTGATGGCCATTCTGACAGGTGTGAAGTGGTATCTATCTCATTATGGTTTTAATTTGCATCTCTCTTATGGCTAGTGATGCTGAGCATCCTTTCATTTTGCTAAGTGAAATAAGCAAGGAGTTAAAAGACAAATACCCATCTGATCTCATCTATAAGTAAAACTAAACAACAAAACCAACAAGCAAGCAATATATAACCATAGACATTGAAATAAAGAGCAAACTGACAATAATCAGAGGAGGAAGGGCCATAACAGGGGAAAGAAGGAGATGGGTCCCCAAGGAACATATATAAAAGACCCATAGACAAGGCCAAAGAGGGAAAGGATTGAGGGTGGGTGGGGTGGGGAGAAGTGGTGGCAGGAAAATGGAGACAACTGTACTTGAAGAATAATAAAGAAAATGAAAGAAACATCAAAAAACAGACAATCCATCCAAAAAGTGTGCAAATGACCAGAATGGACACTTCTCCAAAGAGGATACTGAGATTGTCAATAGATATATGAAAAAATATTCAATGTCACTAGTCATTAGAAAAATGCCAATTAAAGCCACAATGAAGTGAATACCTCACACCTATCAGAATGGCTATCATCAATAAATCAACAAACAAGTGCTGGTGAAGATATGTAGAAAAGGGAAAACTAGTACACTGTTGGTGGGAATGCAGACTGGTGTAGCCACTATGGAAGACAGCACAAAGTTACCTCAAAAAATTAAAAATGGAACTACCTTACAACCCAATAATTTGCTGTGGAAAGGTATCCAAAGAAACACAAAACACTGATTTGAGGGAATATATGTACCTCTACATTCATTGTAGCCCTAGTTACAGTTGGCAAGATTTTGTAGCAGCCCAAGTGGATAAAACAACTGTTGTACATTCACACAATGGAATATTACTAAACCTTAAAAAAGAAGGAAGTCTTACCCTTTGCAATAGCGTGGGTGGATCTGGAGAGTATAATTCTAAGTGAGCTAAGCCAATCAAAAAAAGAAAAATACCACATGATTTCACATGTATGTGGACTCTAAGGAATAAAATAATCTAAAAACAAACAGACTTATGGATACTGAGAACAGACTGATAGCTTTCAGAGGAGAGCAGGTTGGGGCCTGGATGAAAAAGGTAAAAGATGAAAGGATTAAGCATATATATATATGAATTACCGGGGGGAACAGAGGTTAGTGAGAGACAGAAGAGGGTAGAAGGGGTATAAATGGTGATGGGCAGAGACTTCACTTTGGGTGGTAAGCACCTACATATACAGATGACGTGTTATAAAACTGTACCCTTGAAACCTAGATAATTTTATTAACCAAAGCCACTCTAATAAATTCATTTAAAATTGGCCCTGGCTGGTGTAGCTCAGTGGATTCAGCGCAGGCTGTGAACCAAAGCATGGCAGGTTCGATTCCCAGTCAGGGAACATGCATGGGTTGCAGGCCTCGACCCCCAGCAACCGCACATTGATGTTTCTCTCTCTCTCTTTTTCCCTCCCTTCCCTCTCTAAAAATAAATAGATAAAATCTTTAAAAGGAAGAAAAACTTCAAATACAAAAAGAGAAAAAAGAAAGAGGACTGAAGACTAGGAGATGACATTGAGATTGAAAAGAGGAGATGGAGATTCCAGAAGGATCACGAAGGAAGACTGAAATGGACAATAACTTTTCTGAAAATTATTTGACAGTTTTGATTGAGCCAATAAGAGAAACCCATTGTTTAAAAATTAATGATAATCAAAGCTCTATGTGACTCAGTGTTGAACATTATTGAGCTAGTCTAAATATTTACAGACTCCAAGTAAGTACACACCCGGAATGTGGCTGGAATCAAGACCCTATTTTCAGAGATGTGGAAGTAAGTGGTAGGGAACTATCCTCAACTAACTTATCAAGAAGGCAGTAGATGCTCTCTGAAACCAAAAATTTAACATAGAACACTATAAACATTATTTGGAAATATAAAGTTAATATATGAAGACAGAGCTGAAAAGCTTGAACGTATTTTTCTCTAGTGCTGGAAGTCTGGAGTAGACAAAGGAGAAACAGTCACAAAAAAAGCCCATTTTTATCATATAACATCTAACTGCTTTGAAATGTGTTGGAATGCCCAAACACAAACAATAACTACTGATGGGAAGGAATTTAAACAATTGCCTGAAAGTGATTCATGGTAGCATTTGTACAATTTTGTAGTTCAGTGGGATGAATTAAAAAAACCCATATTCTTAACATATAGATATTTTTTCTCCATTTGTTACTTGGCTTCTTCTTTTTAGGCTTTTATCATTATTTTAGTTCTCTATCCCATTGCTTAGTTTTGAATGCCCCTGAAACCATCCACCAATTGCTACCTCAGCTACATCAAATCCTTTGCTTTTTGTAAAACTCTATGTCTATTTCCTTACATAAAACCTAAATTAGAGCACTTGGAATTCAAATTTCCCACTGCACATTTTTTTTCTCTGCACTTTTCCTGACTTCAAAATCCTTTCATCCTTCTATCTTAATTAACTCTTTTTTTACTTGCAGTTTTAGTCTGAATTTTAATTTATTTAAAAAGTTTATATTGTATAATTGACAAAACGTATCCTATTAGTTTCAGTTATAGTGATTTGGCATTTACGTCCATTATGAAATGCCTCCCTCAGTAAGTGTAGTTACCATCGATCACCATACAAACTTATTACAACATTATTGGCTGCACTCTCGATGCTATATGTTGTATCCCCATCACTTACTTATTTTATAATTCAAAGTTTGTACCTCCTACTCCCCTTCACCTGTTTTGTCCACCCCCTCATACTGCTTCCACCTCTGGTCACCACTATTTTGGCGGGGCGGGTGGGGAGATTTGGTATCTATGAGTCTGTTTCTTTTTTGTTTTGTACGCTCATTTGTCTTGTTTATTAGATTCCACATGTAAGTGAGATCATATAGCATTTGCCTTTCTATAACTGACTTATTTTACTTAACATAACCATCTCTAGGACCATTGATCTTGTTACAAATGGTAAGGTTTCATTCTTTTCTATTACTGAGTAAAATTATATAGATATATAGATACATACCACATATTCTGTGTCCATTAACTATCAAGAAACACTTTGGTTGCTTTCATGCCCTGGCCACTGTAAATACTGCTGCAACAAACATAAGGGTACATATATCTCTTTTAATTATTGTTTTCATTCTTTCAAAAAAAATCCATAACTGGAATTGCTGAGTCATACACTAGTTCTATTTTTTAATTTTCTGAGGACTATTCATACTGTTCTCTACAGTGCCTGTGCCATTTTTACACTCCCACCAACAGTGTGTGAAGTTTCTCTTTTCTCCAGACATTTACCAGCACATGTTATTTTTTGTCTTTTAGATAATAGTTATCCTGACTGGTGTGGGTGATACCTCATTGTGCTTTTTTTTGGGGGGGGAGGCAGGATTTCCCTAATGATTAGAAATGTTTAACATCTTTTCATGTGTCTCTTGGACATCTATATGTCTTCTGTGGTGGGAGGGGGAGCCTGTTCAAGTCCTCTTGAAGCCTATGTTTAATGAAGTCTACCATTTACAGTTATGTTTTATCCCCAGCAACCAGTCCAGTGATCTGTGCATAATAGGATTTCAATAAGCATCGTGAATAATGCAGAACTACAGAAAAGCTGTTTAGAAATTAATCAGCATATCTTATGCCACCTTAGGTGTGAAAGCCTGTAATACAGACATGTGTTAATACCTATCACATCACTCACTATAAGGGTTCGTTATAAAGAAATGTTACGTACCGATAGTCTAACCTATTAACCAAGGCTCTACTCTCCTAAAGACCAAAAATTGATTTAGTTTGTCAAACTGCATATAAACAGGCAGAAAATAATTCTGACCTTATGCAACAAGACAGCATGGTATTTGTGAAACCAAAAGTTTTAAAGAAACACATCATCTAATAAACTGGAAACGGTGGTGACATTTTACAGCTTAAATGTGAAATGAAAGGGCATTTCATTGACATTCATGATGTTCTAAAACAAAGGAAATTACACTGTCTATAAACTGCATTAAGTAGCCAACCAGTGTTTCTCCACATTATTGATTATTCATGAAGCTTCTGGATGCATCTCAGCTGGCTCGTACACTGTCCTCCTCTGCTCGACTCTGCAACCTGCTCTGTGGTCTCCTTTCACTCGGTCACAGCAAAGACGCATCCTCATCCTCCAGCTTGGCTTGGACCACCTCGGTGGCTTTTGAAGCCTGCTCGCAGTTCAGGGTTCTGTGGCTCTGCCTTCAGCAGAGACCTGAGCTGTTTCTTATTCTAGGGTCTGCTATGCATGTATTGAGCTGAGAGTTTGGTACAGGAAGAAAGCTCTTAAGATTCTAAGGTGTCTGTTCTCTCCCATATAAGTTGAAAGGAGGATATGCATGTAGGTAAAGTATCACTGGGTCTGTAGAAGACAGACACTCAGAAGCTGTGTAGTATGAAATTAATGGCCAAGCTGACAGACAATTGGAAGAATATAGAAAAACTACTGCTAAAGAAGAGAAAACTGTGAAGTAGCCAAGTAGAAGGACATGGTCAACCACGTATACAGTGGCATATGATATGTTGCAGATTTTCACAAAGTACGACTTGGGGAACCCTGGGTATTCCAAGACCCGTTCATGGGCATGTAAGAGGTCAAGCCTATCTATTGTCATAAAAATATGAGGGTGCTTTTTGTCTTTTGCACTCCTATTCTCTCTGGAATGCACAGTATAGTTTTATGGACATGTGACATGATAATGTTAGCAGTTTGAAGACTAATACATTATGTATTTATGTGCCATGTGTTTTTAAAATTCCTCAGTTCAAATATCTAATATAGTAAATGTACAGAGATATAAATTACATAAACAAAAGCTCTTGGGGCTCCTCAGTGCAAGCATTCCTTGCTTTGCATGGTTCCGATGTGCATGAGTTTTCTGTTAACTTTGTCTTCTGCAGCACGAGAGCTCCCTGTAATTTGGAGAGTGTAAAGACGTCCTTAAAGAAAGTGCGTGTGGAAAAAAAGATTTCTCCAGCAAACAGACTTATGCACAGTTCTGACCCTATGATTTGACAGACTTCATTTGAATTCTTGCCTTTTGTTTCCTGATGGAAAGATGGACTAAAAATCTTTGTCCAATCTACCTCTTAGATTATTTGTGGGTATTTGGTAACCATTAAGATTATAGAAATAAAAAGTTATTAATGCTAAATCTTAATGATACACTACCACTAATAAAAGCTAACATGTGGGTACTCCTTATATGACAAGCTCTGTTCTAAGCAAATGATGTCTGCTGATTAGCCTCATAGCTACTTTATAAGATAGATATGGTTATTACCCATATTTTATATTTGATGAAACTGAGGTTGAGAGAGGTTAAGTGAGTTTTCTAAATTAACAAACTTTTCTATTCAGAGAAGCTTTATTCACAGAAAAATTGATCAGAAAGTATAGAGTTGCCATATGTTCTCCCCTCACAAATGCATAGCCTCACCAGTCAACATCCCCCACTAGAGTAGAACATTTGTACAAAAATGAACCTACATTGACACATCATTACCCAAGGTCTGTGATTTACATGTGGGTTTATCTTTGATGTTGCATATTCTATGGGTTTTAACAAATGTGTAGGGCATGTATCAACCGTTGTAGTATCATGCAGAATAGTTTCACTGCATGAAAACTCTTCCGTGCTATGCCTATCCATCCTCCTTCCCTCCAACTCCTAGCAAATGCTAGTATTTTTACCATCTCCATAGTTGCTTTTCCAGACTGTCACATAGAATCATTAAATATATAACGTTTTCACATATCCTTCTTTCTCTTAGTATTACATATTTGTTCCCTCTATGTCTTTTCATGGCTTGATAGCTCATTTTCTAGCAGTGAGTAATATCTCATTATGTATATGTACTACAATTTATTCATTCACTCACCTGCTGGAGGATATCTTGGTTGTTTCCAAGATTTGGAAATTATGAATAAAGTTACTATAAACATTATTTACAGGTTATTGTCTGAGTATAACTTTTCAACTCCTTTGGGTAGTTAAATACCAAGATGCATGATTGTTGGAATGTGTGGTACACATATGTTTGGTTTCATAAGAAATTGCCCAAATGTCCCTGGCTGAAGAGGCTCAGTGGATTGAGCACCAGCCTGCAAACCAAAGGGTCACTGGTTCAGTTCCCAGTCAGGACACAGGCCTGGGTTGAGGGCCAGGTCCCCAGTAAGAGGTACGTGATTGAAAACCACATATTGATATTTCTTTCCTTCCCCTTCTCCCTCTCATCCCCTCTCTCTAAAAATAAATAAATAAAATTCCAAAAGAAAAAGAAAAAGAAAGAAATTGCTAAAATGTCTCCCAAAGTAGCTGTACAGTTTTGCATTTTCAGCAGTAGTGAATGAGAATCCATGTCACTAATGAACTTTTTAACTTGCTCGAAGTCACGTAGCTAAGTAGTTGATATGGGATTTAAATGCACTAGTCAGTTAACAAGCTTCAGAGTTCAAAATCCTTAAAGGAAATATTTAAAAAATTTGATATACCTTTAGCCTTCTATCTCCACCCCAATACACATGCATGTATAAGTGATCCACACTAGCATTTCAAGGCTGTTTTGGAGAGTTCTGCTTTGCCTAATTGGAACAGTTCAGAACACTCTGGAGTTGTGTCCCAGGAACAGGATAAGAGAATACTTGCTACAAAATACTACTATACCAATCCCTGCAGTTTCATATATACTATATGTTCAAGTATCTAAAAAAATAAGATTACAGCTCCAAAATTTCCTCTGATTACATGAAATAGAGATTTTTTTTTCTTAAAAGGAATTTGTTGATAATATTGTTAGTTATCAAGGAAGAACTCACCATAAAGTAACATAAAAACCTGTATCAAATATCTAACAGTGAATTATGACTTTGATGCAATAAAAGACTGGAAAGAATGAGCAGGAGTGAGAACATCCAAACTGCCTGTCTTCAGTCTATAAGGTAAAAACTATGTATTTTATAAAGATGCCACATTGTATTTTTGAACATATATTCCATACATAAGTATTTTATAAGGCTTCTTCATTCACTCTTATTTTCTCCTTTTATTTTTATGCATTGGACAAGTCAGTAATATATTCCATTAAAATTGGGAAATTACTACAAAAATTGTCCCCATATTTTCTTTCTTTTTCCTTTCTCTTTCCCAACATGGATATATAGATAGCATCTGTAAAAACAAACAAACAAACAAACAAAAAACTAAAATAAAATAAATAAAATAAAATAAAATAAAAGCAAAGCATTGTCTGTGACAATATTGGAGGAAACAATAAATTTCGAAGGTGGCGCCATGGACCCCCAACCTCTCATTGATCACCCTGTACCCTAATATAGACAATGTACTAGATCTGGAGCACTGTTGGCAACTGACTTAGTACGATGTCGTCAATCTCTCATGGTCGCTTCCAGATTGTGTTAGATGACTGAGTTCTCTGTCAAAAGATCACTTTCTCTAAGAAGTGTAAGGTAAAGAACAATGTCTCACTTTCGAGATTTCTTTACACCTGACTAGGGCATTTGCCAGGACCACTTTTGGTTCACACCTCTTCCCCTCAGCTCTTACGATTGTTTTAATTTTCAGTGAAGCAGTTTTATTAAAATGAGCAGCATTAAAATAAAGCAAAGAGGTTTTGGTAGAACTTCAACTGTATTCCAGTTCTTACCAAGGTCTCCTTTAATGATATATGAGGTACAAGGACAGTGATAGAAGCCAACCAGTGGTTAAATATCACCATGACTAGCAATAACCTATTACGCTTTGCCAAGCACTCCCCAGTGACAGACAGCACACCTAAGGCCTCCTGGTTAAACTGGCAAGCAACATGCTGCTTATAAATTGTCTGAGAAAAGTTGCACCAGACATTTAAACAAGCAAGGGGGATTTTATTCAAGACTATTGCATTCCTATATAATTTTATTAACCAATGTAGCTGCAATAAATTCAACTTAAAAAGATGTTTAAAAAAGATGATTGCATTAGGAGAGAGAGATTGAAGTTAACTGAAATGAAAGGCAGAGAACATTTCTAAACACTGAGGTGAGTAATGGAAAAGCACTGGAGGGTGTTTGGGAAAGGTTGTGCAATGTGATTAAGACATCTGTATTTGCTAATTGTCTTTTATTGGAAGTTAGACTCCTAGTTTCCCACAGAGACTGGGAGATAGGGGCACTATTTTTCTTGATGATTGCATTTCAAAGGAATAGCCTTGAAAAAGTATTTCTGATTTGTAAAGCTGGCAAGAATTTGGGAGAAGAATTACATCTCAAAGGGGTAGGGATAGAATTAAGAGTTGAAAGTTTTCTAAAGTAAATGCTGTAAAAAGAAAAAAGTAGGTCAGAGGCTTATGGTTAAGGAATGAAAAAATATGTCTAAAGTTTGGTGGTGCTGAGGGGAACATTGAGGCCATCGGGGTCAAAATAGATGTGCACTTAGACATGAGTGGTGAGCAGCACCTAATGTCCTTTAATGCATCATGGTGGAAAGACACAAACCCATTGTTGTTTCCCTGCTAGCCACATGGTATAGGAGCTAATTGTGCAGTCGCTCATGGCTGGGACTTTGACATGCGCCAAGCAGCCAGACCACCCATCAGTGAGGTCACTGAAAAACATGAAAAACTGTGGCTTAGTTGTATGTAAAATACATATGGGAAGCATGGCTGGAAAGTTTTCCCTTAAAGCATGGAGAGAGTAATTAATTTACTCTTGGTACAGCAATTTCATTGTTTGTCTGAGGGTAAAAAGTCTGCATTTATGTTTAGTAGCACTATTTAGGGTTTGGGGGGATGGAAACTCTGTCATTCCCTGAAAACAAACCAATAAACAAAATGCAATTTATAATGTTCAATGAAAATTTAATTTCTAAATTTCCATGTCTCAAAAAAGTACATGGCAAATTTGTCAGTTGTGGAGTATGTCTGTCCACATTTTTCATCCACCAATAGTAGGTGATAATATCATAGACAACAAAAACAAATAAACAAAAACCCAGAAGATAAAAATTTACTGGGTAGTCATCAACATTTCTTCAAAATCGGTAATGATATATTTTGAAAAGTTATGTTTTGAAAAGACTGTGCATTTACATATAATTTTGTAAAACATGGCTTATTGTTTTAATCAAATGCCTTTTCTTTTCCCCTGCAAAGCAATTCCCCTGTACTCATTCCAAATTTTCTTAAACAAGTGTAAAAAGTTTGTCCATTTTTAATTGGATAGTTTTATATGTTTTCCTGTTATGGTTCACATTTATTTTTCTTTTTAAGACTGTTGTACAATTTATTTTTTTAACTTAATGAAGGTCTTCATTTTTTATTCTTATTTAGTCTATTAGAATTGTCCCATTTTTTCCTCCTTTGCCCTCCTCCAAGATGTATACTTTTATACCACCTAATTTAATTTAAAAACTCAAAAGAAACATAAATGAAGTAGCATGTCAAGTTCTTAACTGTAAATATTTTATCTGAAGAAAGGTATTGTGAGTGCAAAAAAAACTTGACACCTTTGAAATACTGGGAAATATTTATACATTTTAACACCAGAGACTAAAATTTTAGAATGTCCACTATTTAGTAGAATTTGAACTAATCTAAAATTTCAGAAATTTCAGATACAACTTTCTTCATGGAAAGCATAATGTTCTACAGAGAATAACCATATATCAGTTAGCCTTTGATGCATAATAATAAGCCACCAACAGAATATAGTGATTTAAAACATAATTTTGTTTAGATTCAGACTCTGTCTTGCGCTGGCTCAGTGAATATTTTCAAGATATGTTCATATAGTTTGTCAGCTGATGAGGTGTCTGAGGTTAGATGGTCCATGACAACCTCACTCATATGTCTATGTCATATATTATTCATATCATGAGGATGGTTTGTGGTACATTGATGTAAACTGGCAACCAAGGAGAGAGAACTGAAATTCACATGCATGAACAATTAGGGCTTTGCTGTACTAGTCAGTGGGGGTGATAGATGCCATTGAGTGAGCATGTGTACTGTGTGGCCATCATATTCAAAACAACTGAGTGAGTAGAGCAATGAATCTGCATCAAATTTTGGGTTAAGCTTGAACATTCCTCTGCAGAAACTATTTTGATAATTCAGAAGGCTACTGCTATGGACAACTGGTGATTGGCAGTTTCATCACAAAAACACACCTGTTCATACATCCCATCTCACACGATTTTTTGGCAAAACATCAAATCACCCAGGTGACTCAACCCTACCACAGTCCAGATATGGCACCCTGCAACTTCTGGGTTTTCCAAAAATACTAAAAGCACCTTTCAAAGGGAAGAGATTTCAGACACTTAATGAGATTCAGGAATATACAATGGGGCAGATAATAATGATTGGGACAACTGTGTGAGGACCCAAGATGCCAACTTTGAAGGGCACTGAAGTATCATTGTCCTATGTACAATGTTTCTTGTATCTTGTATATTCTTCCATAAATGTCTCTCTATATGTGTATATATATTTTTCTTTCCAATATTTATTTAAATCAAAAAGAAAAATAAATATCAAATGTTGGAATATATTATTGAACTGACACTAGAATACTTTCCTTCGTGTCAAAAGATAAAAGAAGGTTCAATAATTCTCTGAGCAAGATGAGAACCCTAACTAAATCTCATTGGTTGTCATACTAGTGTTTTTCTAAATGCTTCCACCCGGCCCAATCTTTCTGTGGAAGGGGTCATTTGGTTGGTTCATATTGCTCCCACTGACACCAAGGTCTTCAGAGTTCCTGCAGTTAGCTTTTACAAAAACTCATACAATCCATATCATTTCTATCACTCAAAGTCCAACCAGCAGATCCAGCTGTGACTGAGGCATCGGGTCCTGTCATCACTTTAAAAGTCAGAAACAGACTTGAGGGTTATAAAAATTTCATATCTCTAGTTAGTAAATCATCAACTCCAAAGTGTGTCCTTGAATCCACTTTAGAGTCTTTTGAAGATGTTTTTCCACATAAAAATGCATATGCAAACATTTATATTTGAGTTCAGATTTAATGAGCACAGGCATTGTTGAAATATGACTATGATAACCAAGCAGATAAGCATATTGAGAAAGGATCACTAGGTGTTGTGATTTCCTAGAAGTGGTGCCTTTAGAATACTGATCAGTGACAGTTTTCAAAAATTTCTCCATCATACCCTGCTGAAACTATACACTTCTAGCGTTCTGACTGAAAGCAATAATGAGAGTTTCCCAGAGGTCTTTATTGTTCCTTCTCCATACCCTTGTCAGTTTAATAGTGCTTGACAAGGATTCAGCACATAAAATTCATGCCTTGCACTTATATAATGAGATAGTGAGTCTAAAGCTCAATTTGGATGCTGAGCAATGTTTATCAATATTCCAAGACTGTTCATGATGGAATAGTTCGTTGAGTTTCCATTAATGGCATTGTGTCTGAGCCACTTCTAATTCTAATAAAGTGAAACAGATCTGTATTATACCCACAGTTCTAACCCAACAATTTTACACAACCATACATGAGGTCATTGCAAAAGCCTAGAAACTGATATAAAGAAATGGTTTATATTTCCTCAATAAATTCAAAACTGCCATAACAATATTTTAGACTCTGAATATCACATAATTATATACATTTTAATCAGCTATAATTTATTTTCAGAAATACAGTTAAAGTTATATGAGATTTAAATTTCTAACACTTTTCTGGAAAGTCTGCTGTGTTTTATTTATCTTTTTATGTGAAGCACCCAAGAACACTCCAGTCTAAAGCCTCATTCTATTCAGGGGTTCCTTTAGTCCTTTAAATAAAATGTTTGGTTCTGAATATTAACACACTTTCACTTACCTGCAAGTGTTGCCATAGCTTAGACCCCCACTGTGATTTCCAAACTGTGTTTGGCTCACGCATTAGCTTTTTAATGTTGCCTCACTGTCCTCAACCCACCCTCCCCATCTCTGAGCTCAGAGAAAAATGGACCGTTGATCCTTTTCAACCTGCACTTGAACAAGGGCAGGTGCACTGTTAATGATTTCAAAGACTGGACTTCTGCATAACATCTCAATAGGAGGACAAAAATGGATATGGGGTTCTGCTAAAATAAAAGCCTGAAATACAACATTCAAGATCAGAATACAAAAACTGCTAATCGGGGAGTTGGTAATATAAAACTTTTACATACTTGGTTTCTATATGTCACCTTCATAAGGTACAACCTCTTGACTCATTCTAAATCATGAAATGACAGACATTACAAAATAAAAATGTAACAAAATTTACTAAAAATTTCAAGACAATGAAAACAGAGATTAGGACCATGCGAAGGTTATAAACCTATGATGCCCATGCTCTCTAAACAGAAAAAAGTCCTTGTATTGGTATTTTAAATTAGAATTATTTGAAACTGTTTAAAGTACTTTCTCTTCTTTTATGAATTATAAAAGAGATTGTCTATGGTAAACACATAAATTGACCGTTCGCGAACACTTCCTTATTGAGAATGTGCCCTGAAATGCATGCAGAAAGACATCAACCACACCATGTGTCTTGGAGTGCCAGCACAGCACGGTCTTGACAATAAACCTGAAGGAGAATGAGGTCATTTATCAGCCAGCTTTGGAAATTGCCTCTTTAAAATTCTTAGTTCCTTAACTTCAATAAATATCCATGTTTCCAATCTCTAGAACTGTAAAACAGAGTTGTAGCCCATTTGGAGGTGGTTTCGTTGTTGAAAGCGAGGTGAACAGTGGAGAGCCCTATGAGGAATAAAGCCCCAGTTCTTGAAAGAAGTAGAGCAGCCATTGCTTGTTCCATGAAGATCCACCTATGTTTTGAATCAAACGTGTCAAGAGGGACTTTAATGAAAATAAAGTCACGTCTATTTCAGTTGATGGCCAGCTAGAGAGAATATTGCCACAGGAAGATTCTGAATGTGTTTAATGTCCAGGAAGAGTGGAAGAAAGTTATTTTTATGTTTCCGCATAGGTAGTTTTATACATTTATTTTATCTGTCTTTGTAACTAATATAATGGTCAAAATAAATAAGAAACTCTGCAGACATGTACTTTTATGAGATACATTAAATATATAATATAGTTCAGTATAATAATCTTTTTCTTCACTGTTACTCTTAAATTAAATCAAATAGTGCCAGTAGGTAGGGGTGAATATCAAAGTTTAGCTGTAACTAAACTGAGTTCAGATTATTAAAGGTTTGGACTTTCAGGGCTGTTTTTCTGAGCAGTAAAAGAATATTGTGAAACATTTGATTTAATTAAGTCAATAATTTTATGTATTTGTTCAGTTCAAGACATTTTGCTATTTCCAAGGAGATACAAAATTGCTGAAGTTATAGTCTCTGACCTCTCAACAAGCTAACATTTTTTGGGGGTGAGGAAGGGACTACTGGGGAATATATGGGGTTTATATCAGTGTACATGTAATGCGTTATAATGCATATTAATGTTGATACATGTAATAGCATTATAGATAAACTGTTATGAGAGGGAACACACGGACATGATGAAGTTGTAATTATGGATAAGAGAACGAGGGTAAGTCTCACAATGTTGGTGAACTGTGAGTTAGCTGTTGAAAGGTAAGAAGAATTTAGAAATGAAAGAAGTCATACTCTAAACAGAGACTAGCTGAGCAAAGGCAAAGACACCAAAACGTCTGACGTACGTAGAAATTATACAAATAGCTACAGGTTGTTCTACTAACAGTCACGTGTGTGTTATTGCAAGATTCCTCCTTTCTTATTCTTTTATTCATTTCTCATGGTCATCATATGATTTATTCTGTATGAAAAGACAAAGAATTCGAAGGAGGAAAAAAGGTAATAATTTCATAAAATGAAAGGTTTTGGGATGAACACGTGAATTTCCAATTCAACTTATATTGTTTAAAGCTGAACTTTTTTATCATATACCCAAGAGGTAAAGGTCATTTAACATGGAGTAGTTAGCTACAATGAGGTTTTAAATTATTCATTAATCAAACTATTTAAAGTGCTTTAAAATATGTTCTTTGGCAGTTATATGGTTTCATAAATGCTCTATTATGAAATCTTATTTTTTTTCCATTTATTCATTCTCCAGGCAATTTTAAAACAATATAATGGCAACTCAGGAAGAACCATTTAAGATATTTTCCCGAAGTTTAAATACATTCCCTCTAGATAGACAGATTTTTGCTTAATTTAGTTGTTTGTATGTAGTTAGCCTAACATATTCTATATGAACTTCTGAATAAAGGCTCTAAGATCTATGATATATAAAATAACTAGTGAAATTTTGTATACTAATAGACTTCTAATTATTTAAGTGTAAATTTTGGACTCAAATTTTATACATAATCTTAGTAATATCTTCATGATTTAACTTGCTTATTCCTTAGCAATATAAATTAATTTTAACATTTATTTTAAGCATATTTTCTCTATAAAACAAATGGTCACTTCCTTTTTTAATTTATTTATTTTTAGAGAGGGAAGGGAAGGAGAAAGAGAAAGAAACATCAATGTGCGGTTGCTGGGGGCCGTGGCCTGCAACCCAGGCATGTGCCCTGACTGGGAATCAAACCTGCGATGCTTTGGTTCGCAGCCCACGCTCAATCCACTGAGCTACGCCAGCCAAGGCGTCACTTCCTATTTTTTATATAAGTTAGGATGGTTGTGAAAATTCCCTGAAATGCAGATTCGAGCTATATCAGCACAGATTCAGTTAGGGTGGGAAGAAAAAAGGAATTTGAGATTCTAGGTTGAGCAACTCAGGAAGGTATCAGTAATAGAGATAAAGAACACTGAAAGGGGACTGGTTTGAAAGTACAGAGAATAAGGTCCCAATGGGACACACTGAATTTTAAAACACGGTACATTTACACAATGGAATTCTATGCAGCAGAGAGAAAGAAGGAGCTCCTGCCCTTTGTGACTACATGGATGGATCTGGAGAGCATTATGCAAAGTAAAATAAGCCAGGAGGTGAGGGACAAATATCATACGATCTCACCTTTAACTGGAACATAATCAACAAAAGAAAAAAAACAAACAAAATATAACCACAGACATTGAAACTAAGAACAATCTAACAATAGCCTGAAGGGAGGGGGAGGGGACAGTGAGGGGAAGGGTTTTCAGAAACTACTATTAAGGACACGTGGACAAAACCAAGGGTGAGGGTGGAAGCAAGGGAGGGAGGTGTGATTGGCTGGGGTTGGGGAAAACAGTGGGGGGTAATGCAGACAACTATAACTGAACAGCAATAAAGTAATTTAAAAATAAATAAAATAAATTTTTTATCACAGTAATTTGGAAATACTAAAAAATGCAGTTAAAGTGATTTTTGATGAATACTTTTAAATTTTGTATATAACCTAAATAAGTAAATGAATGAATAACTACAGTTTCACATCTCAGGAAAGACTATATAAGCTTCAATGTGAAGATCATGGTTAAGCTATGGAATGAAATCATCAGGCAGATCATGAAAAGAGAGATGAGAAAACTAACAAAATTAAATTTAAAGAATGTAAGCGAATTCTGGTGTTTGAGAGGGATAAGAGTCAGCAATTAATCCTGAGAACTAGGAGCCAGGGAAAAAAAAAAAAAAAAGAAAGAGAATAGAAGTAAAGGGTGGTTTGGAAGCCAGGAGGCATCACATAAAATGAGAACACAAAAGCCACAGAGTTTGTCTCATATAAGATGCATAATGACCTCAGCCCTAGAATATTAAAAATAGTAGATCACTTTATGTGGAGATATATTTCTTCATAATTATGCAGTGAAATGAAAAATAGAATGTGCTATGTCATATTGTTTAATTGAAGATTTTATTTATAGGTTTGGTCTAATCATCTCTTGTTCCATCCACATGTACCTTTCCCTAAGCCAAGTCCAGCCCACTGTTCCAACTGTGTTGGTTCAGGTTCTGGTCCAAATCTGAAAGTTGACTTTAACCTAGAAATGCTCAGGGACTTGGGAAAGTGCTTAATTTGGAGAATATGTAGGCAACTAAAGCTGAATTTTAAACTACCCACCACTGATATTCATGTTTCCATAACATATTAAGGGCCCGCGAAGATGAAGAGGACTATATAATTAATGGTTTTGTCCCTGAATATATCCTATGGTTGCTGTTAGGAGAATTTTCAGAAAAGTTTTGACTAAGCATTTGAGTTGATAAATTCAAACGGCATTTAGCTATTTAGAGAAAAATGCTCAGAGAAGAAGAAATCACACAACATGTGTTCAAGTTCCAGTTCCCCACTTCAGAGTTATTATAGATCACATTTGGTCTCCGAGCCTAAACCCTCTATATTGACACAATGATAGCAGAGCCTTCCCAACTTCTTAAACAGTTGCTGACAAAAAAGTGCAAGGCACTATTGAGAATACTGGAGACTTCTCTGGCTGTTAAATTTATACCTGTGTGACATAATATCATAAAAGTTTAATGCTTTTAAAAACAAGATAAATTCTTTTCCAAATCACAAGATTTCCATTTTTAGGCAAAAAAAAAAAAATACATTGAGACAGTTTTAGTTACTAGTTTTTTGTGAAGCACAAAATGATGGGCTACAAATCTCCAAGCTCTTAATCCCACACAGAAACATCAAAAACAACCAGAAGATTTCTGTACTAACCTTATAGGGTCTCTGGGAAACACTTAAAGGCCTATAGAAATTAAATAAATGCTTAATCAAAACAAAGTAACCTTTAAAACAGAAAATTTTGGGAAATTTTCACTCACCCAAGTTCCCAAGGTTACTTGCACACCAATATTCATAGCAAAATTTTTCACAATGGGCAACAGGTGGATACAGCCCTAATTTCCATTGTCTGATAAATGGAGAAACCAATGTGATACATAAATAAAATATTTAGCCTTAAAAAGGAATAAAATTCTGATACATGCTACAACATGGATAAGCTTTGAAAATATTATGCTAAGTGAAATAAGCCAGACAACAAACTGACAAATATTGTTTGAATCCACTTATGTGAGGTTACAAGAATGCTCAAATATTACATAGAGACCAAGAGTACAATAGAGATTGCTAGAGCCTGACAGGGGGAGAGGACAGGGAGTTATTGTTTAATTGGGTACAGAGTTTTGGTTTGGGATGCTGAAAATTTTCAGGAGATCGACAGCAGTGATATAAATACACTTAATAAGACTAAATTATGCATTTAAAAATCTACATTTTATGTTATATATATTACATAGCAGTAAAAAATTTTTAAAGATTTTATTTATTTATTTTAGAGAGGGAAGGGAGGAAGAGAAAGAGAGAGAAACATCAATGTGTGGTTGCTGGGGGCCGTGGCCTGCAACCCAGAATTGTGCCCTGACTGGGAATCTAACCTGCGATGCTTTGGTTCGCAGCCTGTGCTCAATCCACTGAGCTACGCCAGCCAGGGCCATAGCAATAAATTTTTCTATCATACATTTAAAAAAAATTATCAGTGCTACCTCCTAGAATGTGAGAGCTATTTTTGTAGCCTTACTAATAAATAGAGGAAAAAAGCCATCAATCATTTAGAATCCACTGAACAGATAATAGCTTTTTCTACTGAAAAGAATTCAATGTTTCTTATAATATTGTTAAGAAAAAAAGTGCGAGGATGTGTAAATATGAGTTTTATTTATTTTTAATGTCTAAGAGGATAGTTTCAGATGTAGAAAATATTATGCCAATGTTATCTTTTATCTTTACAAATTAATATTCATTAAATATCATAACACAAGAACTTAGTTCATTCCAAAGATGCTAATTTCAACTCAGAAAGATTCTATTTATAAACCTGACATTTTAACCTTTTGCTTATTTATAAATCTTGGATATATTACCTTAACAATGTAAATCCAATATAACTGCAAATAATAATTGTATCAAAAGAAATCAAATGATACTAATTGAAACTGTTCAAATATTTTAATGTAATTTTAAGAGTACACCCATAGTCAAATAGGAACCAGGTTTTCATATGATTACATAAAACAATAAATATATAATTATGTAGTAACTTAGGAAGTTATTAGTGTTTGACAATTTTGTTATGCCCTGGGTTACTCAAAATTTATTTAAACAAATTTTGATGATTAGAATATTCATTCCAACTAACTTGTTTTCAAAACCCATTTAGAGCTGAAAGTAATATTTTAAATGTCAAGAAAATAGTGACATAAAATTGAGTACATATAAGAGACTAAAATACATTTAAAAATGTTATATCATAAATTTGAATATATCAGAAAAATGGTTTAAAAGACTTATGGCAAATTAAAATACACAAATGTCCTCTGTTGATTAAAAGATAATGTGCCATGAAACCTATATACTTTGAGTATTCTATTTTAACCAATTAATTACTTTTGACCAGTTTCTTTTCAACTAAATTGCTGTCTACAGATTTGGTTTATGCAGAAGATGTTACAGAAGAAACAAGGGGGGCCTGAGATGATATACTATTACCGAAAGGAAGCCCCAGGTCCGTTATGTCCTCCTTCTATAGGAAAGATGTCTCCCAATGCCAGAGATTTGTGAAAAGGAAAGGAAATGTTTATTTAATGCTATATAAGCTTAAAGTAGTGACCTAATGTCTTTATCAAAATCTTAAAGTCCCTTAAAAATACCCATAAACATATACAGTCCTTCCTTCCCCCTTTGCCCAGTCTGGGGTACCGTATCTCAGGAAAGGAAATAGAAGTCCTTGGCTCAGGCAGACCCCAGTTCTTCCCAGTAATCCTTGACAGCTGGGAGACCTTCCTCGGTTCCCGGCACCATCAGCTGTGTGGCTGTCCAGGCAGGATCTCCAATTAACCCAAAGCCATGCGGCACCTTATCATGGCCTACTGGTAAGAGTTCTTTCGCTCTTCTTCCAGGCAAAGTCTCTCTTGCTTCCCAGGCCGCGTGGCCAAAGGAGCACCCCAAAGCCACGTGGTCCTCTCTCCTACCAGAGCTGCAGGGGTCTGCACTCTGGTGAAACCCCGTGGTTCTCCCCACAAAGCTGCAGGGAGGGGGATCACCACTCTGCCAAAGCCAAGTGGTGATTTTCTGCTAGATCCGCAAGGTGATTCTCTCTCACAGGGCTGCGGGAGCCTCTACTCTGCCAAAGCTGCAGGGTTCCCCTCAAAGGTGCCATGTCTCGGGGTAAATCCCCCCACCAATCCTCCTCTGCAGTCCCAGTTCCAACTCCTCCCATACTCGGCCACACCTTCCCTCAATCTCCCTTGCAGGCACTGTAACTCCGGGGACCTGCCCCCCCAGTTACATATTGGTGGGGAAGTTACTTCCATTCCCCTGGCTCAGAGCATGGCCACAGCTATTTAACATATCTATGTAACCAGTCAAAGGTTATAGATGTGTTAAATGACCATGCCAGAGGTTAGCTGCAAGGCTATTGCTATGCGAAACAGCTCTTAATGGGCCTGCTCCATTTGTCTCTTCCCCCAACCCACACCTGGGGCAGGGGCGGTGAGGACATCCTAATATTTTCTGAACATCTTGAGTTCTGGACCCCATTCCAAATCCCTATTTGTGGTCCCCCCTCTTGGCTGCACCCTATAACAAAGAGTCTAAGTACTTTAGCAGCTACTGGTGTCGATATCATTCCAGTTGAGCTATTTTATAACTCAGTTTTCCTTCTTACTGAAGTAGATTCTGACATTGTCTGTTGTGAGGAGCTAGGAGCAAAGGGAGTGGTTTTAGGGCCTTAAAAAGAGTTGAACCCGCCTTCACAGAAGTTAGGACAGAACAGAAGGAAATGGAAAGAAAAAGGATTTGATTTTTTTAAGTGGAGTTTGAAACTGTCAACTTATCCTCAGCACACATCTGTGATATTGTGAACATTTTATGATTCTTATAACCTAAACTATGACCCAAAGGACACAGGATTTGACAGTCTTCTTCTTTTTCTCCCTTTTCAAATATACCTGAGACCACGATCTTAGGTAGGAGCATATAGGTGTCGTGTGCCTTGTCAAAAGAACTCTGGCTTTTCTGTTATGGAATTCCAGGCAGTGCTTGAAGCCCTGATATCTGGGCTGGCTCTGATATCTCTCCTGCTCTCCCCTCTCTGATCCCTGTTACTTCTTTGTGTTGCCTCTCCCTCCCACTACTGCTTCTTCTTCCTCTCTCTCTCTACATATATGTGCATATATGTATATATGTACATGTATATATACATATACACAAAAGATATTTACATATTATATTTGCACATATATTTATATCATGTACTATATATTACATATATTTACATGTGTTATAAAGATATAAATTTATGTTTCTATGTATTTATATGTAATTATATATCAATATACTATAAATATATAATTATATAGAGATCTATATATGTATGTACACACACACACACACACACATAAGCTCAATGGCAACCATCCCAACACTACTAGGTGCTAAAATACCTAATTTCTTCTGCACAAACCAGCTCTCCCAGAAAGTTGGTGGAAACTAAATTTGGTTGAAAACAAAGTGATCAAAATAGTGAATTGGTCAAAACAGAATATTCAAAATATAAGGGGCTTTCATGTGATGGTATCTTTTAATCAACGGATGACATTTGTATGCTTTAATTCATCATAAGTGCTGAAACCATTTTCTGATACACACATTCCTCTACCTGACTCTCCACCATTCCCCATCTAACCCAAGGACAACTACACAAGAATTCAAACTATTTGTCTCTCTATCTTGCTCTAGAAGTAAAAAATTTTATTTTGAATACTACAGGTAAATAGGTTATGGATATGACACAAAGTTACACAGTTCAGAATTCTTAGAAATTATAGAGATTATGAAAGGGCTCAAGCTTAAAGTGGTATGAACTACAGACTTCATTCGGATCTGATAACTATTTTATTTATTCTATTGATTCTGTGCCTTTCCCTTAAAAGTGATGTTTACTATATTTTTGTTCTTCTGCTTCCATCCCCTACTTTCTGTTTATATGGCTGAAATGCTTGCCTCTCACACAAACCCCTTTTTCATTTTGCTACTGAAACAACAGTGCATGTTTTTAATTTTGTTTCTAAGGATCTTTAGGCTTTTAGTTTTTAGAGTTAGATAAGTCTTAATTTATTTTTTTTCCTTTGGTTTATAATTGCTACCCTTCAATATTATCTAATGATTTAGGAAGTCTACCTTTGAATTTCAAAAATTGGAATTGTCATATTTCAGTACTTGATATCTTGCATAATTTATTTCCATATAATTAGTTTCCTACAAACATCACATCTTTTCTTACCCTTTTATAACCTACTAAACATATATTTTGTTTTGTTTCATGATCTTTTGATCTAGATTTGTTTTAACAGACTCATAGAATATACTCATCTCTCCAAAATAATGGCATTCATAAAACCATATTAGGATGATTAACTGATTGAAGTTTTTCATATTCTTTTATGGTTGTTGTTAGAAATTTTTTAAATTTTATTTTAATCATTGTTGCAGTACACTTTTCTATTTTCTACTCCCATCCCAACCCACCCACCCTGCCCTCTCCTCCTCCCTCCCATTTCCACCTGCCCCTAGTTTTTATCCATGTGTCCTTTATACTTGTTCCTGTAAACCCTTCCCCTTTTCCCCTGAAATTCCCTCTCCTCTCCCCTCTGAACTCTGTCAGTCCATTCTCTATTTCAGTGTCTTTGGTTATATTTTGCTTGTTTCTTTGTTTTGTTTTTTAGGTTCCTGTTAAAGGTGGGATTATATGGTATTTGTCAGTTCATATTCTAAAAGAACCCAATACATTCTCAAACATTTTCTAAAAATAAACACTAAGTATCCTTTTAATTTGTTAATGACTTTGGGGAAAATAGTAATATGGAAAAATAGCTAGACTTATAAGGGTCAATACGCAATGTTTATATTTTAATATAACATGTGTTTAATATTTATATCACATTTATTTTGGATTTTAATATACTCAAAACTCTGACTAGACATCATTTTAAAAACATTGAACATAGATGAATAAGTTCTAGAAATCTACTACACAGCATAATGCATATAGTTAACAATATTGTGTTTTATATTTACAAATTATTTAAAAGGGTAGATCTTCATAGCATTTTTATCACAATAAAATAAAGAGGAAACTTTTGTAGGTGATGGATATGTTTATAGCACTGATCGTGATGATGGTTTTATGGGTATATGATTATTCTTAAATGCATTAAGTTGGATACATTAAATATTACACTTTTTGTCAATCATAACTTAATAAAGTGCATTTTAGAAACAGAAATAAATTGATAAACTTTGCATTAAAGCTGAGTCAGCATGAAAATATAATATAATTTTAAGTGTTCACACTAGTTTGATGAAAACAAACTTAACAATAAACACTAATTATGGACAGATAAATTTCCATTGGTTTCCATGGAAATTTTACTAATCCACAAAAATTTGACAATCCAACCATATCAACAAAAACACTGAAGAACCAAAATAAAAATTAAGAAAAGAAATACATGGGCGTTCAAATAAACATAGCTTATTTAAATAGTAAATATTTCAATATTCAATGTTTGTAGGTGGTAAAAACATTCTTCATTCATTCATCTAGTCAACATACATCTCACTATGAAACCAATAAATAAATAATTGTAACATGAGACTCAAAGTTTTCCATGTTCATTTACTTACTGAAAAAGTTACTACCTATAGGTCCTGCAAATTTCTAATACTATATGCTATCACATTCAATATCACTCCCAAATAATTCTACAAAATTTTTAATCTTCTAATAAAAATAATAATATAAGTACTATAATGATAATGCAATTTATAACCAGATGAAAATTAAATCTACAGAATTTTTAAAATATGATTTTAGGAGTTATAAAATATGAGCCTAGAAACTATTTCTGATCCACTCTCGTTAGCATTCAAATCCCCAGTGAAGATATGAATTAAGTCTGTAGCATGCTGTTGAATTATCAAATATATATGAAATGGGAGGGTAGAAGAGTCTATTGTGAGCTCATGGTTGCCAAAAAAGTCCATGTTTTCTATCAGCTTTAGTTACCTTTCTGGATATAATGACACTTTGGGGTCTTCCATGAACTAGATGATGCTTTAAAACATACTGAAAAGTCACTTGGGGACTCTGGTCATACTATTGATGTGGAGAAGAATTATCCAGGCAGGCCTTTCAAATTACCCTCCCTTCTTCACATTACATGCTGCTTAGGCTTTGCAGACCTATTTTATTTTGTGCAGAAAACAGGTAGTAAATTATCTTTTCCATCTAATTTTTGACAGTAATAATAACACAAAGAGTATGAATTAGGGCAGAGTGTAATTCCTACTTACTGAGGAGAAGGTGAGTAGCCTATTTCTCCAGTAGCTCAAAGTTTTCACTGAACATACCTATTTCTCAGTTGTTGTTGTTGTTTTTTTTACCTTAGCTAGTCTAACTAGATTTTAGCCTAGCATTCAATTCAGTGATTTCTCTAATTTTTCATACTTGTGTAATTTTATGCAGTGTTGACATTTCAGGGCCTTCTCCTGTAGTTTTAAAATCCATAATACTCTAAAACTGAAATATTTTAATAACTCATTTGGAAACAAAACCTGACCTGAGCTGACATGAATTCTATAGCCTTTACTTACTGTATTTAATATAAACATATATGGGTTCTACTACAGAATAATGTATTGTGAGGCATTGTCCTAGAACCTGCTGAAGAATGCTACAAAATATACTATATTTGCATTCTAATCACTTTATAAGGTCCTCCAGATTTTATGTTCCATACACATCTGGTCCTAAGAGTTTGGATAAAAGTTTATGGAACTCTATTGCTTGCTACTAACATTTTAACTCCATCATTACTTACACTAAAAATCAATTTCTTTCTTCTCATATTTTTTTCTTTTTTTCTGATTACTTTTTCTTTATGTCCCTAGTATCAACTCTGCTTCTGGTGTCTGTACTTCTTCCTCGTACACATAGGCTATTGCTGCATAAGTAACTCAGTCATGATGTGTAAAGCAGCAACTATTTATCATTCATACCTGCAAGTTGGCTTGCTGCTCAGTGGACCTAACTGGCCTGTCTTTCTCACTGCAGCTCTGTGAGGGGGCTGAGGACAGACAGATTCTGCCAGTGGATAGGACAGGTCCCATCCCAGTTTCTCCATTTTACATGTGCTCTTTGCATGGTGACCCAAAGTTCAAAAGAGCAAAACCTATGAGGCTGGAGGAAGTGGGAGAAGGGGAAAGATAAGAGTAGAAATGACAGAAAGGAAAGGCTGGATCTGATATATATTTTTAATACTAAATTTCTGCTATTTTGTTTCCTCCTGTCTATCATTAGATGTGTATATCTTTGAGTGTAGAGAAGAATCATAATGGCTTGTATGTCTGCTTATTATAGGAATATGAGCACTAAGAATTACAATGTAAATAAAAGTGGAAGAATAAACTACACTAGTTCATTACAATCAATCTCTGCTTTTGGAAATAAAAAAAATGAGATTTTTACCATCTAAATAAATATTTCCAATATGATCATTGTAAGGATTGCTTACTTCCAAGTCAATATACTGGAAATGTATTTTTCATTATGATCCTTCCTTGCAGAGAACTATGAGGATGCATTATGAGAATCAACATTTGTGTATATTGTGCAAATTTGATGTAGGAACACACTTATGGAACATTTTAAAAAGATCCTTCTATTTTAAATGTCCCATTCTTTAAATCTCTAGTTTTAAATGTCCTTAAATATTTTTTTGTGTAAATGTTACTCTTCAATTAGCAATTTTTCACAGGTCTGTGAAATTTATTCTTTGTATTTGGAAGTGCAAAGTAACAAACACTTTCAATTAGAATTATTCAAAAACTGTAGGTACCAAAGTTATTTACCATAGAAAAATTTGGCATCAGTTTCAAGTAACAGAAGAGGTACTTTAGCTTTTGATAAATGACCTTTGTTTCAATTCGCTGGGTTTCAAATACTGTACTTCTGTAAACACAATTCCCAAAACCACCAGCCTTGGGGGTATTTGTTAAAAGAGCAGGTGCCCAGTCTCTCCTCCAACCAACCTCAGAGAAAATCCTATGGTGGAAACTGGGAGTCTTCATTGTCATGAGCACTTTGGTGACTAAACTACAGTAACCACCACATAATGATGTTTTGGTCAACCACAAACTGCATGTACAAGAGAGGTCCCATAAGATTATAAAGAAACTGAAAAATTCCTGTAGCCTAGTGACATTGTAGTTGCCCTAATGTCATTATGCAACATATTAGTCATGTATTTGTGGTGATGCTGGTATAAACACACCTCCAGCTCAGCCAGCTGTATAAAAATATACACATGCAATTGTTTTTAGTATATATTATTTGTAATGATAACCACTATGTTACTGGTTTATGTATTTACTATCCTATATTTTTACTATTATTTGGGAATACACTCTTCCTACTTATAAAAAAAAATTACTGTACTGGCTGGTGTGGCTCAGTGGATTGAGGGCTGGCCTGCAAACCAAAGGATCACCAGTTCGATTCCCAGTCAGGACACATGCCTGGGTTGCGGGCCAGGTCCCTGTTTGGGGGTGTGTGAGAGGCAGCTGGTTGACGTATTTCACACACATTGATGTTTCTCTCCCACCCTTTCTCCCTCATTTCCCTTTTCTCTAAAAATGAATAAATAAAAATTTAAAACAAGTTTATTATAAAATAGTATGCTATATTAAGCCAGCAGAAGCCTCATACATTTAATATTTACAGGGGTCTTGATTGTATCTTCTATGGTGCATGATTTAATCTTATCTTGTTTTTTAAATTTAGTGCAGCCTAAGTGGACAGTATTTAAAAAACCTACAGTAGTATACGGTAATGTCCTGGGCTCTGACATTAACTCACCACTCACTCTCTGACTCACCCAGATCAAAGTCCAGTCCTGCCAACCTCGTTCATGGTAAGTGCCCTACACAGATGTACCATTGTTTAATTTTCTGTTCCATATTTTTATTGTG
Source organism: Tonatia bakeri (assembly GCA_004024845.1). Taxonomy (NCBI): domain Eukaryota; kingdom Metazoa; phylum Chordata; class Mammalia; order Chiroptera; family Phyllostomidae; genus Tonatia; species Tonatia bakeri. The sequence continues at coordinate 157,741 of PVIA01003335.1, forward strand.
CCTTTTCATGTTTAAATACAAAACTACCCTTGTGATACAGTTGTCTAAGGTACTCAGTACAGTAACATGCTGTATAGGTTTGAAGCCTAGGAGCAATAAGCTATACCATATGGTCTGGGTGTGTACTGGGCTACACCATCTAGGTTTGTGTGAGTGCACTCTATGATGTCCACAGCATGGCAAGTCACCCAATGCCCATGGCTCAAAACTTATCCCCATTGTTGGGTAGTATGTGACTGTACATTAATGTCAGAGGGTTCTGGAAGCTCTATACTGTATATGAAAGTATTTTTGTTTAATACTATATATTTGCTGGTTGAAATAAATATATCACTGCTGGTCCACAATAAAACAAATGCTGATTAAATCAAATAAATAATGCATAATGACTTATCTTTATCTTTCTTATCTTTCTCCAAATATATTTATAATTTAAACAAGAACTAAATAAGAAACCATCGATTCACTATAATGATGCAATGTAGCTGTGTCTGTGAAAGTTGTCATTCAGTAAAAGTTTCACTTTAGTTGAGATCAGCTAGTCTAATTTAAGCCAAAATATAAAAATATTAAGAACTGTATAAGGAAAAAACACTCTTTTGATGTTCATGTTTCTATACTTTATAGATGAAACATCCTATAGCATAAAAGGGAAAGAAAACTCACTGATGTTTTGTAATTAAATTGGTACTTCTAAAACTTTTTTAATGTAAAATTATTACTTTATTTCAAAGAGGTATCAGGTGCCTGACTCTCATTTGGAACAGTAGGTAAAATTGTTAAATAATTATACTGATACCTTTTTTATATCTAGGACACATGGATTAATCATATCCACAATAACAGCAAAATGATTTGTATAAAGAAAATCTTAAAACATTGGGATAAACTACAGTATAGCCTTGGAGCAACTATAAATAATGGTTTTTGCTGTTTGGTTAATTGCAGTGAAATGTGATCATAAGTTTTTGTTTTCGCCCTCTTTTCAAAGGAAAATCAAGAATAATCCTGTTCCCCATAATTGCCCTCTTATTTCTTTTCCACTTGAAACAGCAAAAATTGCTATAAAAAATCTTTAATAATTGCCAAATGTGATAATATAGTTTGATTGTGAATATCTTTAAGCTTGCTACTGTTACTGTACCATGGGCTTTATATGCACATTTGAATCACTTTTTATTAGAAACACCAACTAAAATATTTACATATTAAGAAAAGAATTTCCATATTAATCATTGTCAAATAATGTATATAAAATTAAAGGGGCTACTTTCTAGTATGACACTGCAATAGGGCTAATAGGTATGTGAATGAGCATTTGTTCTTCTCTTTCCTCTTGAACTTCCTTTTCCCTTAACTGAAGTCCCTCTCCTAAGTCTGAGTCTACTGAAATTCCAGAAATAGAAAGTTATTGCCAGTAAAATGCAGAAACAAAGGCAAAGAGCTTACAGAATGTGTTCAAGATTATAGTGCAGCTCAGACAGATCCTCCAGAAAGAATTCAGTGACCTGGAAATTTTGTTCCACTTATATTTGGCTTTTTCTACAGAGCTAAAAGTGAGAAATCGTAAAGAGAATTTGAGACACAACTAAGTTTATTAACTTTTCAAATATCCCCTTTCTTCTGTAATTTAATACTTGAAAAGACACATTAATATCCATTATGGTGTTTTCTAGTGTCTTCTAGGGTGTAAAAACTGAACTATGCCCTGAAATTTGGCATTCTAGAGGTTTCACTATGGTCTTGCTGTATGACAATAGGCACAAGGTAGCTAATTTGAGGTAAGTGCAACCTGAAATGCACATCTTCACGAATGCGTAGTGATAAGAGAGGAAGGGATATGTATTGGAGATCATGTGAGGCCTTCTTGTCTTGCTGGGGAAACTGGGATGTGGTGGAGGAGTTTTTCTCTTCATTGTAAATAACAGTGTGACACACAGTCTTGAAGAGATTCAGTTGCTTCTTTAGGGTATGGTACAGCCAGAACAGAACAAAAAAGGAAAGCTAGTCAATGAGAAGAGTTTTGTAGTATAGAAAACTGTAAAAGAAAGGGACAAAGGATGGAAGAAAGGTAGGAGGAAGAAAGAAAGACACCAATGCCATAATTAGTCATAAATATCCTATTGTATGGTAATGTGTTTGGACTCAGAAATTTCAAACTCTTGCCCTAAGTAACTCACTTTTTTTGTTTGTTTTAAAAGAAGCAGACTAGATTACCTCTACATATTTTTAAAAATTTGAACATTCTATATCATCTTTCAGTTCGAGTACCAACATTGCCCCTAGCTAGCTGTCAAGTGCTGGAGAAAGGAATTAACCCACTTTGGATGCCAGTTACTTCTACAATAATGGGTTGTGTTAGCTGATATAAAACCTGATCACCAGAAACTCTTCAGATACTATTAGGTTGGCCAAAAAGTTCATTTGTTATTTTTCTGTAAGATGGTTCTAGTAGTGCTTAGCTGTCTTTAACTTCATTCAGAACACTTTTGTTAGATAGTATTGTGACAGCTGTCATGTCAGCACGCATTAAAAAAAATTATCAAAATTGGTGAATTTTTGTAGCCATTTTAATATTGAAGATGGATGAAAATGCAAAACATTTTCTACATATTATGCTTTATTATTTCAAGAAAAGTAAAAATGCCACTGAAATGCTCATAGAGTGTATGAAGAAGAAGCTGTGGCTGATCAAACATGTCAAAGGTAGTTTGCAAAGTTTCCTGCTAGAGATTTCTCACTGGATGATGTTCAATGGTCAGGTAGACCAATTGAAGTTGATAGTGATCAAATCAAGACATTAATTGAGAACAATCAACATTATATTATGTAGGAGATAACCCACATGCTCAAAAATATCCAAATCAATACAGTTACTGGTAAAAATGAAAAATGTGTCTTTATTTTACAGAAATATCCTGCAAACCTTTTGGCCTACCCAATAACTGGGACTACTGATTAGTTGTCCCTAGGCTACATTTGAATCAGTGTTCTGAAAGTCAAGAAAACCTGAGACCTTCCATTTTTTCTTCGGATATAAATTTATTCACCACATAGTGACATCAGAACACCATCGTAGGAGTTGACCATTTTAAACATGTATTAAAGATATTCACTTTAGATTTACTCAGTCTTGATGTCCTAAAGTAATACCAAATGCTTTATTTTTAACAAATGCTCAATAATTTCAAGAGGAAGTCAGCAACAGAAATCACTAAGTTTTATGTATTCCTACTTACTGCCATGAAAAGAAGGTGATTTCCAGAGTACTCAAGGCCATTTTTTTTTTTTTTTGGAGTAGCATTAGCCTTTAGTGAATAAAGGTGAGGCTCTCAGATGAATAAATATTTTCAGTAGTTAAACTGAGCTAACACCAGGTGCTCACAGCTTGATCCTTCTCTTTCCCCCACAATTTATAGAAGATACATTGAAAGTGGCAGAGATGAAGGGAAAGAACACTGGAATTATATGAGCAAATTCAAGTGGTCATTATTATGGTTGCACATCTTTCTGGTCATCCTGAAACATAATAGAATTGCTTTTTTCTAACCTTATAAGCTTGCACGGGGCCATGTGATTTGGGCGATATAATCAGAAATGGCATGGGTGTGTGTGCGTGAATGTGCTTTCTGGGCTGAACTTTTAAGAATCAGTCTTCTTTTTAATTCTAATCAGAAGGCAAAGCTAATACTTCCTGTTGTCATCAGCTTACACGGTGACCGTGGCTTCTCTGGAGAAAGAACTCCCCTTATGCAAGTTCAGAATTCTTGGGCCTCTCATCTCTAGCGCTGTGCCTGGCAGCACTTCAGTGGCTTTGCACCATCATGCATAGATTGGTGTTTAGCGTATTTAACTTTAAGAATTCAGGAAAATATACAAACATACTCATGGGGAAACTATTTATACCGTGCCACCGACTCTGCTTGCTTTTGTCCTCCGTGAGAAAGTTGCCAGGGTATGAAATAAAATAGGAAAAATTCTTCTCTCATTTATTTATGCATTCATTCCACAAATAATTACTGAGTGCCATATACTATAGCTTCTCGGGATCACCGCTGAACCAAAATAAGATTCCCTGCTTCAGGGAGCTTATGTTCTAGTGGAAGGAGACACAAAAAACAGTAAACCTAATAAATAAGTGTATTATGCTGCCTGTTAAAATTGATAAGTGCTATTGAAAATGCAAAACTAGAGCAGAAGGAGGAGAAGTGAGTGGCACTATGTTGTAGTTGAAGATCTAGTTGAGGCATTAAGTGAGTGGTTTAGGAGGATCCTTTTGAGAAAGTAAAATCTAAGAAAAGACATGAAGGAGGAGCAAGAATTAGCTAACCATGTCTTCAATAACTGTGTTCTGTGTAGAATGATATGTTAAACAAATACCCTGTGGCATTCTCCTGCATTTTTAATCAGACCATTAATAAGAGATAAGGTCAGAGAACTAACAAGGGGTCTTATGGCCATTGTATGAAATGCATTTTTATTGTGACTGAAATGGCAATTGATTCCCAGTTTTTGAGCTGAAAAAATAGCACGATGTGACTTAAATATTGTAGAACTAAGGGTGATTTTCAAAATAAAATAGACTGCATAAGGAAAGGGTAAGAGCAGAAAGAGCCTTTGTTACACAATTGCAATAATAGAAAAGAGATTGTGATGCCTCCAACTTGGGAGGGAAAGGTGGGATAGGGTTAAGCACAGCTCTCCTTCTTTCTTCTATGTCTTGGAAGAAACAACAAAAGATCAGAGGATTAAATAGTAATCACCTATATGCAATTCATACTTTTTTAGCCTTAAAAGTATTTGTGAGCTGGAAAGCTGTAAGAAAAAAAAAAACCTCTTATGATCCCATCAGCAACATACACTATCCACAATCAAATGAAGTCTTGTGTACTCACACTCAATACCAGTTCCTGAAGTAAAAATTTTTTGCTATTTATAAATGCATTTATAAACAGTACATAGGCTTGATTGACCTGCTTTTAGGTTTTATGTAAATGATATTCTAGTATATATATTTTCAATGAAAATTTTAATGTTTAAACATAATCCACATTGATAACTTAGTTTTAATGAGTTTTATTCCATTGTATAAATGGAATACTATGCAGCAGAAAGAAAGAAGGAGCTCCTACTCTTTGCAACAGCAAAGGTGGATGGATGGAACTGGAGACCATTGTGCTAAGTGAAATAAGCCAGGTGGTGAAAGACAAATACCATATGATCTCACCTTTAAAGGGAACCTAATTGACAAAACAAAGAAGCAAGCAAAATATAATCACAGACAGTGAAATTAAGGACAATTTGACAGTAACTAGAGGGAAGGTGGGAGGGCATAATAAGAGTAAAAGTGGGGAAGGGTTTTCAGGAGCAACTATAAAGGACACATGGACAAAACCAAGTGGGGGTGGAATCAGGGGAGGGAGGAGTGGATGGCTGGGGTGGGAAGGAGTGGTGGGGGGAAATGCAGACAACTGTACTTAAACAACAATAAAATTAAATAAGTAAATAATAAATAAAATGAAATACCTCTATCCTTGTGACTATGGAATTTTAGGACAGGTTACTGGTACTCAGGGAAGTTAAAACTGAAAACACAATGAGATACTTGGCATTACCTTTTGTGAAATGCTTTTGAAATTATGATGTTAAAAATTTAGCAATATTTAATATATATCAGTACTTAGCATTGAATATTAAGCAATAGTAACTATCATTACTGTTAGGTAGCAATGTAAATTGGTACTACTAAAGACCAAATGCGCGCGCGCGCGTGTGTGTGTGTGTGTGTGTGTGTATCAAAGGATCTTCTCTTAAAACCTAATGAGGTGGAATAAAAGACTCTTGCACTGGGCTTTCCCCCTTCATCCTGGAGAACAGTCGATTCTGGAGTCAGAGGCCAGGGCCAGGCCCTAGTGAGGCAATTCACATGGGTCTCCCATGAAAGAAGAGAGAAAGTAGTAAGAGTCCCTGCCTCAGTTCTTGCTGCTTCACACTAGGCCCAAACCTTGCTGACAGCTGCCCGAAGGCGGTGCACCCTCCATGAGCCTCAATGTGTCTGCCGTAGTTGACCTGTTTCCCCCCTGCTCCAGGGAATACAAGCAGACAGCAGCCGGGTAAACTCTCTAACAGGATGTAGCTACTGAGAGCCATTACACTTTCCACCAAGGCCTTCAGGAAGCCAGGCATAGGTAGACAGTAACAGCACTTTATATATATATGTGTGTGTGTGTGTGTGTGTGTGTGTGTGAAATTATGCATAAAACAAATATATGTGTGTGTGTGTGTATATGTATGTGTGTGTGTGTGTATATGTCAGTGTGTATGTATAGAAAGTATCCAGCCATGTAATATGAAAAATAGAGACATTTATTGAAGAAAATGCAAGATACAACAAACATTTTACATAGGACAACAACACCATAGTCCCCCTCAAAGTAGGCACCTTGGAACCTCACAGTTTTCCCAATAGTCATCAGCTGCTCCATCACATTTTCCAGAATCTCATCAAATGACTAAAATATCTTCCCTTTTAAAGATGATTTTAGTTTGGGGAAAGACCAGAAGTCACAGAGCACCAAATCTGGGTTGTGGGGGGTTAAGGCACCTGGGTGATTTGATGTTTTGCCAAAAACTCTGTGCAAGATGTGATGCATGAGCAGGCACATTGTTGTGATGAAGCTGCCAATCACCAGTTGCCCATTGCTGTAGCCTTGGATTATCAACATAGTTTCCTCAAAGGAATGTTCAAGCTTAACACAAAATTTGGTGCAGAGTCGTTACTCTACCCACTCAGTCATTTTGAATGTGACAGCCACACAGTACATATGCTCACTCAACAGTGTCATCTGCACCCACTGAGAAGTACAGTGAAGTCATCATCATTCATGCATGTGAGTTCCAGTTCTCTCTCCTCGTCTACCAGTTTACATTGATGGTGTACAAAACGTTCTCATTATATTCACAATGGTTAGACTTTTTCCAGACAGACCTCATACACATATACACATTCCCAAAGAAACACTTGTACACACATAGACAAAGACAAGACTGTCAACTGCTGCTCATTTGTTATAGCAAAATTTTAGGCTCTCCTAAATGTCCATTTACAGTGGCCTTAAAAATGGAACTTATGGCTATATAGGCAAAAATTATATATCTATCACAGACAGAAGACAGAGTAATCAAAGGCACAAAACTGGGAAAATACAGACATATCTTGGAGACAGTCCACAGAAGCTAGAATGTATGATTTGTAGAGGACAAAATACGTGTTATCTCTATAAAAGCCTGATTTATATCACATCATGGATGACTTTCTAGAACATGGAAAGTTGACAGTGCACAATAAAAACAATGGATCTAAAAACAATCACAGACAGAAGAACTATACACATTTAAAGCAAGAAGAGTCATAACCAATATTAGTGAATAATTACATTTTGCAATGTAGTGTCACATGAAGAGCAATAGTATAAAGCCGAGAAGAAATCTGTATTAATTAAAAACTAAATTTTGTTGTAAGTGTTATGCAGTGATTTAAAAGAAGGAATAAAGGAAAAACATTAACATTGCAGAGGGCCAGCATGGCTGATGAGCGGGTGACATCTCAGGTGGTAATGGCTATGGACCCTGTGGTGAGCACATGGCTCCTTATATGATGGACTTGTGTCTGCAGCTTGATCATCCCCTGCTTCGAAAAGTAAAGCCTCTCAAATCAGAGACATCTGCTGAAATCATGAATGTTTTGTTTACCAAACTCAGTAACAGGAAAAGCCTGCTGTAGCTCAGCTGTTATTGTGCTGCAATAATTAGAAAATAATATCTGATTTCATGGGAAATCAAGGAAACGAGGACAGCATGAAATACCAAATGGAAAGCCTCAAAAAAGAGTAATTTCAAGCATAATTGTCCCAGTCCTCTCTCTTTTATACAAATAAATAACAAAAAGGTCATAATCAGAGAGGTGGATACAGTTTTTATTTTCTTAAGAACAAAATTTAGATTTACAGGACAATATTATGCCAACACTAAACTTCACCAAAAACTAACAAACATTAAACCTTGGGAAACATCTGCTAACATATTCCCAATACATTTTAAAATATTTCACATTTAGCCAAATATGTCTTTCTCTCATTTGCTAATTTTTTGCAAGCTAGATGAGAGCCAATATTTTATAATTAAGAAATACATTCCCATATGCTTTTCAAAGGGCTATGTTTCTTTAGTAGAATGTAATGTGAACTCAATAAAATTAAACACGACTTAAAAATGTATAAACCCCTGTCATGACTTTTGTTGAAAGACAGTTAGTTATCAGGCTTCCATCTGCACAGTTGCACTTCCGTGCATTGCATCAAGTGAAATGGCAGTTACACTCCTCTGCCATCTGATATATAACAGTTAAAGACAAAAACTGTGGGGAAAAAAACAACAAAAAATAGGCAACTCTTTTTTGGCAAAAAGATATATAAAGGTAGTGAAGCTAACCTTCACTGAAAATCGATGCTTTATACAATGAAGTATAATCGTCACCATCTTCTAATGTGTTTGGTATCACTCCCTTTTATTAAAGTAAAGAGTGTCGCTTGCGGAACTGCAACAACATAGCCAGTGGAGTTACTGGGGGATTCAAATCCAGATCTCTACCACTCAAAACTTTGGCACTGCACATCAGTATCTACATGTATCAACTTGGAGAAGCTTGAAGTTATCTGTCCTTTTCAGTCCTTTGGTCTTGGACCCCAATAACTCAACTGTTACCTCATACTCCTGGGACTTTGAACACACAGCTTTCCAGGTCCACTGCCTTCCCTTAACAACTTAGGTCTTTGGGGTGTTGGCTCTCTGTGCAGATTTCTGACTAAAAAACCAAAATTTTTCACACAATAGTCAAAGAGGAAAACAAACAAGTTAGCATGTTCAAGCACCAGCAGGTGACTATTTGGCAAATGATCTATGAGTCAAACTTTGGAAAGCACTACTTTTTCTCTGGAGTCTTCTTTGTTCAAGTGTAGCAAAGGTGTCCCTCTTATATTCTAACACAGCTCTCTCTGAGTATTTCTTTATAATTGCTCACTACACTATTACTGTGGGTGCCCATTTGTTTATCAGTCCCCTCTGATGAGATTTAAATATTCTTGAGGCATGATTCTTGATTTATGTTATTAATCTCTGCTTATCTTGCAACCAACTCTGTTCTTGGGATATAGTAGATGCTGAATGAGTGTTTGAATGAATTAATGACTGAATGAATGATAAATGAAATGCCATTTACAAATGTCATTGATAAATCCATTGATTGGCTGAGATTGATTGAAGGAATGTTTCTATCAAGTTTATCGATCAGGCTCTTTATTTCAAAAAATAGAATGAAGTTCCACTGAGTGAAGAAGAAACATAATTAATTAAAAGTATATAAGATGACATATAGAATCATTATGAGGCCTAGAAAGATAGGATTGGATCACTGTGTCTAGGAAACAGGTGAAGGACTGCCAAAAAAATAAAAAAGAGTGCCTATGAAAACTCTGTAGCCACTACTGCCCCACACAGAGGCTACTCTGAGCCAAGAACTTGATGTTCAACAGCTGCCCTCCCCCAACACAGACATCTTTATCATTGCTTGTTGGAGCAAAGCACAGCCTGCTCCATGTCTGTGTTCTCACATTGCTGACTTAAGTAAAAGTATCAGATAGGTGAAACTGATTGGGAAACATAGGTTGCATCCCCATATCCTGGCTGTAAGGAAGGCAGGGACTTTATTTATTTCTCTTCTATGTTCAATAATGTGATAGGTTAACCAAACAGCAAAAGGCTAATCAAGATGGTAGACAGATGATACAATTTCACTATGTCAGTCAAGTTCTTCTCTGCATGTATTATGAGTAAGACATTGCACCAGACTAAGGTGGATGGAGAGAATTCTCTTCAAACTCAAAAGTCTCAGGATCCACTCACTTCAATGAATACGGTTTTAATATGATTTTCATGATGCTGAATTTGAAGAACATCTATATGTTATTGAATTGACACATTTGGATAGTCATGAAAAAATAAATCCTCCAAAACTTTTGGATTAACTTTAGCATATAAATTTGACTGGCATGTTGGTATGTAAGGGTAAAGCTCGTTCTTGTCTCCTGATAGTATTCATAAAAAGGTGAAAATAAAAACTTGGAAAGACTGACAATAAAATTTTATTGCTAGAATGAACTTATTGATATGGAAATGAAAGTCAGGTGAAAGTTATTTAAAATGAGGAAAAGTGGAATACTTGATCTTAACAAGGACAAGAAAATGCCTTAATCCCAACACACAGAGCATGCGAAACATTCTCAGAGATTTTTGAATAAAATTCAATACACAGCCACAGCAAAGATGTGTGATATTTTATTTTCATTACATTTTAGTTCACACACATTATGTATTCAATTGGTGTAGAGTGTATTCCTAAATATCCACTCAGCTTTTATGAAACCAACCAGGTAATAAGATTCATTGTTTCTGAGTTAAATATTTTTTTCTGATTTTTTTATTGGGGTAAAATACATATAACAATGAAATGTACTATTTTAACTCTTTTAAATATAAAGTTCAGTGGTATTAAATAGTGACATTGTTGTGTAAGTATCACCACGTCACCTATCTCCAGCATGTTTTCATCTTTCCCAACTGAAACTCTGTATCCATTAAACACTACGCCTCATTTCCGTCTCTCCCTAGGCCCTGGTAACCACTAATTCGCTTTCCATGTCTATGATTATGACTGCTTAGATATCCCATGTAAGTGGAATCATACAAAAGCATTCATTTTGTGATTGACTTTAGCCATTTGGAATAATGTCTTCAAAGTTCATCCATGTTGTAGTATGTGTCCAGAGTTGAAATCTCACAAAATCTCAGTTTTTCTAGGAATCCTGGAAATAGTCAAAATTTGATCCACTTTCCACATAAAAAGCTGTGAGTCTTGCTGGACCCATATGTTTTCTGAACTCCCATTTGTACTCATACACTTGTGTTATTCTACTCCAGAAATTATTGAAAACTGTGTACAGTTCATCTCATCTTCATTTGTCCCATTTTAGTACTAGCCAACAAAAACTCTTGCCTATGCCACCACAAAAAAAACTCTACTATCTTTTCCCCCCATTTTCATTCTCCTCAATCATCTTCACAGAGTAGCTATGTCAATCTGAAAAAGAAGTTAGATCACATCACCCTTCAAGTTAAAATCTGTCTAGGGGATTCTCAGTGCTCTTAGTTTAAAACTGAGCCCCTTCCCTCGGTCTTCAAGGTACCTTATGAACTAGCTTCTCTCACCTCCCTCAGGTTTACCTCCCAGAACTCTTGGATTCACTTATTTCCCTCCAGCAGCCCCTCAGGGCTCCCACCTGTTACCGAGCAATCAGACTTTGCTCATGGTCATCCTCCGATTCTGTCTAAACACATACCCCTCCTTGTTTCCTTACAGAGCACCTGCTTCTAATTGCAATAACACTTGTTACAATATCCAGTTTCATACTTGTATGTTCATTTGTTAAAAACATGTGTCTCCCCCTGAAGAGTAACCTCCACGGGACCAAGCACCATGATGGTTTTGTTTACTGCCATGCAGCCAGGACCTAGCAGGGCTCCTGGAAGACAGCAGGCGCTCCACGAACACTGATTAAATGGACGAAAGACTGATGTTACGCTATAAAGTTGAAGAATAATTTTCCTCTAGCACATAGATCTAACATTAAGTAAAACCTTGGATAGTTATGAGAATCCCAGTGTTACCTCAGGCTGCAACTGCCTTTAACTTACTCATTTAAGAAACCAAGAGGTGTGCATGCCTCATAATCTTGTCTTAAAGTTGTTTCCAGTCATTGGTAACAAATTCTTACTGTGCACAAAGTTGTTTTCTTTGGAAATCAGGTTTAGACTTTTTCACGACTCTGTTTGGTGCCCTAAAGTAAAACGCTGAATCAAGTGAGTAACCTGCCATTCGATGGTGAAAGGAAGAATGGGGTTAATATAGATTCACAGGTGAATCTACATTAAAGTCAAGTTTACTTTGCTCAAAAAAAGAACAATGATTTTGAGGTAATAATTTGGTTCCAATTACGACTCTTAACTACATTGAGAAATTTAATACATTACGTTTTGTGATTTTGCTGCCTCTAATATTAAAAGAAATTGGCAGTTCTTACTGAAGCTGCTTCCCTGCATTTTTTACATCATAAAATAAAAAAGGCAATTTTATACACTTTAAAGTGCTTTACAAATATTTCATAGAGTATGTCTGTGTGGATATGGTTAAGTGCTGAGTTCCCATGGATGGTAACAATTATAATATGTAATGTCTTTAATCATAATTGCTTTATGGGTAACAGCTAGAAAACTTAAAGAAAGAATGCATACATTTTGATTTTTTAAAGAATAGCATTGCTCAATAATGGATTCCTTACAGGTTTGTTAAAGAGATAAATAGGTCAATTCATTGATTGTGCTGTTGCATTTTTCCAGAGATAGCAGCTGAGAGCAAGGGCCATATTGTGTTTGACATGCTCTATTTCACAATATAATTCCCAGGTTCCTGCTTCTACTGAGAGTTCTGCAGACTGTTTTTCATTAAAACCACGGCATATTTTGATTTTCCACTTCAGTTTTCGCAGGAAGAGATTGTCTCTGAGACCAGTCATTTATGATGCCCTACCCTTGAGAACCACCACTATTAATTGGAACAAAAAATGTTTGAATAGCAAATATCACTGAATCTCTCAGGACATTTCAAGTCTGTGCAGCTACGAGAAAACATAAAGCAAGTCATAGCTACATTATCTGGATGAGCTAAGGAAATAAGAGTAATCTTAAATTTTGCCAAAATGTTACAATAGCCTGAGAATTTTGACTGATTTCATCAGTTAGTGGCATTTACGGCATATCTAAATGTGTCAGGCATTTAACCTAGTAATAAGGTCACCTTAATGAGCAGGAAATTGCCCCTGTCCCTGTGGGATATCGGCCCACAGTGTAAGAAAGACAGTAACAAATCAAAGAATAATGGGACAAGTGGCAAGTGGGGGGTGCACATACTGTTAACACATCAGAGGGAATAAATGTACAATAGGGGATTAAAATGTGTGAACTAGTTATTGCTGTGAAACTAATCACCCCAAATGCATTGGCTTAAAACAACAAGCATTTATTTAAATCTTAAGCTTGCAAAACACTGGCAACTGGCCTTGCTCATGTATTTGTGGTTGTATATGGTGGTCTTGAAGAGAGGATCACATATCTGGGGCCTCAGCAGAGAAACTGAGCTGACTTCATTTTGATCCATGTGGTCACTCATTCATCAGCATGTTTGCTCAGACATGCTTTCAGAGGAATCACAAGGGACAGAGAGAAAAATGCACAAATGTGAAAGGACTTTTGCAGACTAGACATAGAACTGGTTTATGCCATGTCCATGATATCTTTGTAAAAGCTAATTTCAGTCCAGATCTGATTCAAGGGGAATATTGACTATTTTAATGGGGAAACCTGCAAAGATATCTTGCAAAGAGCATGGATGCAGGGAAGGGAATAATTGTTGCCATGTTTTACAAGTAATTTACTGTAGCAGGTAATAAAAAAACAAGTGACTTTGACCTGTTTCTTGAAGTTTGCCAATAATTTAGAAAAAAGGAAAGACATTCCTTGATAATACTAAGGACAAAAATATTTCTGAGTTTAATATATTTTATAGATTTATCTCACTTTTTCTTCACACTGGTACCCTAACAAATTAAGATTTTATAGCTAAGTAAGCTTAGCTATAAGTAAATTTAGGGAAAGAATAAGTTACTCAAGAAAACCTACAGATTGTAAATGGTGAGTAATAAATTGAACCAAAGTTCTATTGCACCATCTGCTTATAAACAATATAGGAAATCTCCCAAAATATAATATGGTTTATATAGTTTATTCTAAACTTCATGAGCCTCTTTACTAATTTTCTTATTTTAATCATATACAGATATAAAAGTATATATAACATATAAAATTATATATAATATATACAATTTTAAATAATGTTATAAAGCAAATGTATACTCTTATATAATAAATCATAATATATAATTATGCATACCATGCACAGTATATATTATATAATATAGCATACATGATACATATATTATGCATGTATCATGCATATATTATATATGCTACATCATGTATTAGGGTGTACAATATATTATATATATTAATATAAATGTGGTACAAAACATCATACATATTACATGCTACACAATATATTATATAATACATTATAATTTATAATATACTATATTATATATAATATATAATTTAAATAATGTTATGAACTATAATATTTATAATTTATATTATAACT